>VZTN01037945.1:7009-32600 GCA_013400515.1 Erpornis zantholeuca
TCTTCTGTGATATGGCTGTTTGGCAGATGTTGGACTTATATAAATTCAGACCATAAGTACATTTTTAAGTGAAAGCAATTGATTTTTAAATATTTGCCAAGGATCTTGATAAATTCTACAGCTGCAAAGCTTTTACTCCTAGAGTTAAATGTTTTCACAAAAAGAACTTAATTTAAATATAGATAATTTTTAATGATAATTTTTAATGCAAGTCAGATCATTTCAAGACTTCTCAGCTGTGTAGGATTGGATAATGTCACTTTAAGATTAAGAGTGAAATAACTTTTTAGAAAAAATGATATTCCTGACGCAGTATTTGAAATTTAATTTTAAAATTCTATAAATAATTATGTAAGCTGTCCCTGCAAGGATGTCACTAAAAAACATGAATCTGGTTAATTAAACTTTAATCTGTGTCTTAGCACATTTATATGTAGTGAAATCTTTCTTAGGTAATGGTCTTAAAGCTAAACAGTAGAGAAGATTGTAAAACCTGCAGAAAATGCTGTGTCATGAGCTTTGAGAGTAAGACCAGACCAAAGTCTTATTTAAAATCATCAAAGAAAAGACTTTTTACTAGGAGGCTTTAACTCTCTGGGACACCTCCAGCAAATGCTTTGAAAGTCATCTTTATCTGCGGATGTGTCTCCTAACCAAGAAGAAAATTTAGATTATTGTGGTGGTTTATTTAGAAACTATTAGGCAATACTGGACAAATATAATCATTGAGTTGGTCAAGACATGAAGAAGGGTTGAGTTTTTATTTCTAATTGTTTTCTTCTAAAGTACAACAGACAGTTTAGAAAATACATGGCTTCCAGGGGCTTTCTGATTCGTTTTGTTTGTTTTGTGAGGGTTTTGGTTTGTTTGTGTTCTTTTATTCTGTTTTAACTGAGAACAAAGCAATTGCTTTTCTGACCTTATCCCATTGAAACTGTGTTCAAAGTGTTTTAAGACTTCAGGGACTTAATTCTCTCTAGAAGATAATTAATATTCTCCTCTTCAGCAAAATCTGCTTTACTTTTTCTCTTTTTTCTAAATTTAGCTGCATATCTGCCAGTTTTCCACCATCTAAACACAAATAACTTGATCTGGTCCACAGTTTCTTCCCATTTCTTTACCAGCTAAACCAAAGTTTCCAGTAAACCAATTAAGGCTTTCCTGATTCAAGATGAATATCTTAGGTCTGGAGTTTGAGTGCAGTTTGAAGTGACCATTTCCCCAGTGATCATCAAATATATCTAATTCATTTTGTTTTCTGCTTTGGTTTCTACAGGATTTCTATTAAGCTGTACTTTCTGTCTTCCCCCCATGATTGTTTTTAGCAATTCTGCTTGCTGCCTTCTGTCATTCTCCTGGAGAGTTTTCAGGACATTGGCCAGCTGGCAATCTGCCTTCTCTGAGTTCTTATCATGTCATATTGCAGCATTTCTCTTGTTCACAGTGGGTAGTTCAGGTCCAGAGAAAGACAGAGGACTAAAAGAGATTGCAATAAAATCAAGACTAGTACTTCAAATTCTGTACCAAGGGTAAGGGGAGGAAAGCAGTAAAGTAACACGTTCTATAAGGTGACTATAGTGTACATATTCATGGAAACATTTTGTCATCAAGAAGTAACCTCCTCCATCTCACAGAGAGGAAAAAATTGGAAACTGAAAGGATTGTTTAGGGGCAACTAGATCTTCAGAAAATTGCCTCCGTGTTTGTGTCTTTATCTTTGTTGATTACAAATATGAGTAGGGTTAAGAATCTATAATGTGGTTGGAATAAAATATTTTGCCTTTAGAATTTGCTCTCAGAAGTGCTCATTCACTACCTAGATGTTTGTCTGTGTGTGTGTTGAGCATGACAAAAGAAAGCACCAGCAACCTGATAGGGATAGGGAACCTTTGACTTGGATCAGGTGGAGTCTGGCTTTTCATAAATACTGACTTCTTGCCTTGCAATGTGGTGAGTCACTGTCACCAAGGCACTGCCATTTGTCCGCCCCGCCATTGTAAGTGGGAAAAGTGCTCTCCTAAATCTATGAATGTGGTGCTATCTTGTGGGAAACTCCCCTCTCACACACTAGTTAACCTGTAAAATGTGTAGGACTTTAGCACCAGCGCTTTAAAACTCGAGTTGTTCACCCATGTTTTTGACCTATTGCTGTTTTGTTTTCAGGTTTGACTAAGCATTAACTCCAAGCCATTAGCTAGCCATCAAAACAAGTATTTTGACTGGATTGTTAACTGTATTTTCTAATTCATGCATGGAGTAGTAATTTGCTACTCCATAGCTCTGAGCTACCCTTGAATTAGTAGAGTCTGTATTGGCTTGTGACTACTGAAACCAACATTGTCTTGTTTTCCTGATCCCCTTGCACATAAAAAAGATTGACATGGCAGAGCAATAGAAAGTGTATTGCATTAGAGTTTAGTATTAAAGATAAACAACACAAATGAAACTGAAAGCATATGGCATTCCTTGCCTTCGCTGCCAGCCGATGAGCAATACATTTTGTATTATGATCCACTTTGGAGGCTTTAAACCATTAAACCTTTGCTGCTTTGTTTTGCATGCTTGAAAGTTGCCAGTTAAACCAACTGGAGTAGCCTAATTTAGCTGATTAGCTGATTGTGTGACTGATGTGTCAGAGCTCTGGCTCTGAATTTTCTAGTCTGGAAGTAAAAATTTGGACAAAGTGAATTGAATACAGTGCACTGTAGATCATAACAGCACCTTAAAGATGGATCACTGAAAATCTAAGACATTATTTATGAAAAAGCTGGAAAGCAAATAAAGTTATAAAGTAAAAAGGTAATTCTTTTATTCAATTAATACAGTGAAGAACTCACAAAAATTAGGATTTCCTTATGGCTGCCTAATGGAACTATTTAGTACATCATAGAATTTGTTACGAAAATTCAATTAAACTGTTAAATTTAGTGTACATCAAACAAGATATCTTTAGATAGCTCTACCCCACAATCCAATGATATATGATCTATGGTAACATTGAGTATAATGCTTTTCCCCACTTGAAACAAAGGATTTCGAATACTGCCAGTGATTGCAGTTGAATGGACACATTTAGAGTCATAGACTCATTTAGGTTGGAAAAGATCTCTAAGATCTTCAAGCTCAAGAGTTAACCCAGTACTTCTAACCCCACCACTGAGCCACACCCCCAGCTGCCACATCTACACATCTTTTCAATCCCTCCAGGGACACTGACTTCACCACTGCCCTGGGCAGCCTCTTGCCAGTGCCTGACAATCCCTTCTGTGAATAAATTTTTCCTAATATCCAATCTATTTTCTTGATATAATGGTGTCGAGTAGGTAACATAACCCAATTGGAACAACAGCAGAAAAAAAGGTCACTGAGATCTAACTGTGAAAATTATTTTTTTATATTTTTGGCAAATTTTTGAATGATTCTTATTTCACCACTATGGATATAGTATGATCTGTTGTTTTTGTTGCTATCTTATCTGACATAGGGATGGTATGAAGAGATCGACCTAGGGAGTATGGTTTGAATGTTTTCAAGAAAATACATACATTCACCATTGGTTTGTGTTACATTAGTTTAAAATATGATTGCCTAGAAACTCATAAGCATTCAGGTATTTTTTCTAGTTTTTAATGATGTATCTGTTAATTGCAGACTCTTAAAGGTCAGAGGAATGTTAGCTCAAACTACACATTTCTTTTGATTGAATTTCTTGGAAATATTTTATCAATTTTTTGTAGAATAAAATCAACATTCTCTGGGGCATTATTTATCGATTTCAATTTATATCTCTCCTATTTTGCATCAGACTTTTTCACCCAGAGATGCAGATCTAGTTAGACAGGTCTGGCATAGTGTGAGACAGTTTGTTCATTTTTTTCAAGACTTGAAAGTGGAGGAAAGGCAAAACCTCTTTGCATATTTTCTTTTAACTTTTCTGTGATTAAATGTGTTATGTCAGTGAGTGATAGCCTGATTGAAAGCCCAGCTCTTTGCTGTTGTGAAATTACTGTAGTACTGTCTAGAGGTAGGAGGGTGGCCTCAACAAAGCAGAATGATTCACAGGCAAAGATTTACCATAGAAGAGGCTGAAGGAATGAGAAAGAATCAAAGAGGTTTCTGGAAGCCAGGATGGGCATGGCTATATGGTCCCCTGTCTGAAAGAGTCTTTCTCTGAGTCTGTTCCTCTCACAAACATCTTCACCTCAGTCCAGATAATCTGATCTCATCAGTGTTCTGGTACCTCTTTTGGGGTCTCTTGCTATGTTGGAGACAAAATTTGGTGCTGGTTTAAGCAGAGACTTATTCAGTCCCTCACAGTGCAGGCTGGCATGCTCTGCTACAAGTATGGGGGTTTCACTCTATTATAACCTCGAGGCCCTTCTCGTGCTTCTGGACTGGACAGTGGAAACTTCACAGGAGCAGAGACTGAGCCTTCAGTTATGGTGTTCTTCTTTCTCAATCGAATTAGACCAAAATATTAAAATATACTGATATTTCTTGTAATTGCAACAATGCCAAATGTTTTTTGTTTCTTATTTCTGTGCAGCCGTTTAAATAACTAGATTATGTTTTTCTGCTTCCTAATTCACTAGAGTAAGCAATGGAGAAAAATGGAGGGTTTGTGGGTTTTTTACCAGATCTCTCTTGTTCTCATCCTTCTACATTATCTCCTAAATAATTTAGTAAGTGGCAGCATATGGGTCATTCACATAAGTGTTGTTGCTTCTCAGAAGCTCTGAGTGACAAGACTTGTGGACAGCCAATCTTGTGAGCACAGAAAATCTTGAATTGCTTGAAAGTGTAATCTGTGGAATAGTGTAGCTGAGTCAAATAAATGACGAGTTTCAAAGTAGAAAAATTATTGTTCACCAGTACAAATGTTTTTGTCTCACTCAGCATATTTCTGAATAAATCCTACGTTGAAATTTAGTATCAGAATAAATTGCTACATTAATGTTCAGTTTGCATGTCTATCTAAATTCAGTCATTCAATCTCTTAATAAAACTCTCTTATTGATTATTACATTCTAATTTGCCTCAAGGCTCTTCTACACAATTTTGGGAAAGGAACAAAATACAAAAGATGTTCATGAATAGAATTATTAAAAAAAACCCCACAAAGACAAGTTAAATTTATGTTCCCCAGGTTTAAATCTAACAAAGAGCTTTAGCAAGTAGAAAGCTATGTGACAATTAAACCATTCAGACAGCTACCCAGAAAGCACTAGAATGCAAAACTGCACTAAAAGTATAGTACTAAAGATAGTAAAAGCTAATGTATATTTGGCTTATGAGACTTCCAAGTTCAGGGTATCTAAACTCTTAAAAGTTAGATTTGAAAATTCTAACTGAAGGGCTTTGCCTTTTGTTCCAAACACACACCAACTTGGAAGAGGTTTAGTTTTGGATTTGAGTCTAGTTTCTACCGCTCAAGTCTCTGAAAGTTTGAATAAGAACCACCTTAATATTTTGGTTATAGTGCTACATAAATAAAAATAGTTATCTAATAGAGATTTTCACAGAATCATAAGGGATTTTTTTCCTGGAAAAAGATATGTAGATATGTGTATATGAATATAGATATGTATGAGTATATCTGTATTTATCTATGCATATGTGTATATGAATATGCATATAAAAATATTCAAAGCAGTACTTTCTGAAATAAGTATTGAATTACTGAATTGTAACATACAATCAAATGCAATTGTCAGTCTCTTACTGATCACTTGCTAAGAGGTGCAGATATAATTCTGCTGGGATGTGCTTCTGGAGAAAAAATGAAAAGAGAATGGATGAGCTGCACCATTGTGGTCAAAGAGGTTTTGAGCTCCCTGTGAAACCATTTGTTGAACATGCGACTAACCTAAGAATCTTTGTACTTTCTTGCTTGGATTTTATATAAGAAAAAAGAGAAATCCTCAGAATATTTAATTATCCCAGTAATAAGAGCATTTAGATGGGACTGTTGAGAATTTTTTTTTTCAACTGAAACTTCCAGCGAACACAAAATGAGTCTGTAATCTCAAATCACTAAAAATTGAGTTTAGATTACTTCTCCAACCTAACAGAGCAGCTCACAAGGCGATCCAAGGAACAATCCCCCAGAATACCCAAGCTGCTGATTCTAACCCTGGGGAGAGAGCAAAGTTTCAAGTCCCTACTATGGATAGTCAGACATTCATTTATATTTACATAAATCCTTTTGGACCTGGGCTTCTCCAAGCTTCATTTAAATTCTTATACCTTCCTGTCAAAGCATTCCTTCACCTACTTGTAAAATCCTAATTTTGGGGTACTTAGGTATTCAGGTTAGGGTAAGGCTCTGAGCTTTAGAGTACACTACACAAGCATGTGGGAGGGGAGACTCAACTCTTTCATTGTACCAGACAGGTGCAGCTGTACCTGTGAAAAGCTGATGAACAAAAGACTGACAAATGTCTAGATCTCCCTATTTCTCCTCTGTGTGTTTCTCCTCTGACAGACACCTGGTACATAAAGGCTTTATACCATGATGACATTCTGCTCCTAGAAGTAGTTCAGGTAGGCTCTAGGTCGTGCGGCTTAATGTGAAAAACTAGAGATGCTACTGAAAATAAATTCCTCACAGGTGTTTTTTCCCAGTCAGTAAAGTTACTGGCCAATTATGTAGTGCATAATAAATATAAGAAAGCTGTTAGCTGACAGGAGAATATAAAATGTAGTGAAGAAAGAATCAATGGATATGGGACACCACAATGCTGTGCTACTTGTCTGGATCAGACATTTAAGTTTGTTTAAATCAGTTGGTTTTTTCCCTGTCACCAGTGGAGGGGAACACCAGGTGTGTGTCAGTAATGGCTGGGGAAGAGGAGGGAGCTAGGAAAAGAGACCAGTGCCTTTTAAATGAGGAGAGTATCAATTTCTGAGTGATGTAGTCATACACAGAAAGGTTCATTATCCTCTAGAATCTTAAGCAGGGAGCTTAGACTGCAGTCTCTGCTGTCGTCAACAACAAACAGTAAAGAAACTATATGATGCTGTAGGTGGTGGTGAAGTAGTAATCTTAAATTTGGAAACGAATTTTATTTCCTGAGAAGAGGTTATCATGAATAAACATGACTACAGATTTTATTATGCTTCTTTCTAACGTGGGTTTGTATTTTATATTCTGTAATGATAAGGATGATGAGAATTTAATGCAACAAGGTAATAGAGCAAAGTATTTTCTTCCAAAAGTAACTGAATTAGAAAAACCTTGTGGCAAAATAGTGAATATATTTCCTGTTGTAATGAGACACCTCATTATTTATTTGACCTTTCAAAATTCTAGTTATTTAAAATCGAACAAAAACTTTAAGAGATATACTCATATATGAAAAATACAATGAGATCTATTAATAGCTCTAAAACTCTGGTGAGCTTTTCAAGATTAGAACATAATTCTTGAACTCTGATGACCTTTAAAACTTGAAGAAACATCTTAGGTGAGCACACTAAAAATACTGCTGTGAAGTTTTGGAAGTAGTGAATGCTGGAATGTATTTAATGCTCATGCACATTTGGAAAAAAATAACATTGTCAAAATGTTTTTAAAGTTTGATGTGTAAAATGTTTAGATTTCTCTGTGTTTTTAGGTATAATGGATTACTCAGTAAATGAATGAATCTCATCTGCTGTAGAACTTGGGGCATATAATTTTCATTCTGTGTCCTTGTTGTGTTGTAAAGTCATACTTTTAAATACCCTGCTTTTTGTATGAAAATGACAACAGTTATGGCTGTATACAACAAACAGAAGAGATTTTTTGGGCTGTCAGAGCAAGATTTGTTGTTTTAAATGTCCTTTATCTCCTCCAATAAAATGGCAGGTTTTGGTCTCTTTGGTGAAGCTTTCCTCAACACTGAATGCAGGGCATGGTACAAGATTTTAAACTGTGAAAAGGCAAACATTCAGACTGGGGTCTTTAGGGCAATTCCACTGATGCCATGTGGGTACCTTAAATTCTAAAGCCTTATTCTCCTGTTATAATTTACTGCTCCAAATATGATTGTTTATCTGTATTGCCTCTTCTTCATCCATTGTAAGAACTTCTATGATTTTTCTGCAACAGGAAAAATGTTTCCTTAATTTTTTCTTGAAATTAAAGTATGGACCAATTTAGGCAGCATGTATGAGCATGTCATGCTCATTGCTTTTTGGGTCTGGGAAATTTTTTTTCTGGTAGATTATCTCTGAGAGTATGATCTTTTAAAACTTGTTTTCCATTGTCCACTGGCCAACAAGTCAGCAAGTCTCATTATATGTTGGCTATATACAGTTCAGTGTTTGCTCAGCCAATAGATTCAAATAATTGTTAAATTTACACCATAAAAATGTGCGTATGATTGATCTACTTCCCTTTTTCTCTTACCAAGGCACATTTACTCTTCTTAGCAATTATGAAAAGATCTATACTCTGCACTAAGTAGTACAGACTTTTTAATCCAAAGGTGGATCTGGAATTTCCCTAATGTATTGATCCTCTCCTGAAATAGGCATAACTTAAACTTCCTTCTGACCTTCAGGCTTTGTTAGCTGAGCTCTCCTCTTTCCTTTGTGGCGAGCAACTCATGTCATGTCTCAAGTATAATAATTTTGTAAATTATTGTCAGTGTTAAAATTCTCAAACATCTGTTTCTTCTTTCCTTTTATGGTATAAGGCCTATATAAATAACAAATAAGAGACAATATTTGAGGCCCAAATATTGCATCCAAAGAAGAATGGAGAGGCACTTGCTCCAGATTGCTTACCTGTTACCATCACTGTTATCCTGTTTGTTCTCTATTTGGTTACACTGAGTGGTCTGACACTCTTCATGACCTGGAGAAACTGGGGACAGATGGATGTAAGCCAGGATGTGCTCTGATGTACCCAGATCAGGCCATAGGAGAGTAACCCTGTGAGCCTTACAGCTGCTTTGTGGCTTTGGGCAGGTCCCAAGGGAGGCAGCTCTTGTAGGAACTGTTCTTGTCATCTGGAGTCCTCTGCCAGCTGGTGCCACCAGGAAAGTGCTACCAATGTGCCTCTGCTTTATGGGCTGCATGGATCTGCCTAAAACACAAGAAGCTTCACCTCAATATGAGGAAGAGCTTCTTTACACTGAGGGTGGCAGAGCACTGGCACTGCTGCCCAGAGAGGTCGTGGTGTCTCCTTCCCCAGAGACACTCCAAACCCACCTGGGTGTGTTCCTGTGTCACCTGCCCCAGGTGACCCTGCCTTGGCAGGGTATTGGACTGGGTGATCTCCAGAGGTCCCTTCAAACTCTGCTATTCTGTGATTTGTTCAGCAGTTTCCATATCAGGTGATATGGCTAATTTACCTTTTTTTCATCCACCACAGAAGCCATGGTGTAACTCATTCTACTTCAGTGTCCTGTCTTCCAGTAATATCTGTCCCTGTTCATTGTACATTTAAAAGGAAATGTCATCATTATCCCTGTATTATTCTACTCCACATTTGTCTTACAGAGGATATAGTCATCTATGTTGAGGAGTTTCTCTACTGTTTTCATCAGAAGAAATACTGTAATCAGAGTCAAATTAGTCCTTGTGCTGTCTATTTTCCATCACTAAGATTTCACTGAACAGTGGATTATCACTACCTATTAACTTCCTGACAAGAAGGAATGACTTGATATTGGCTATATTGCATTTCTCACAAGGCATAATATTTAACTCTGGATATTCACTGAAGAGTCCGTTAACAGAGAAATTTGTTTTGACATTCTTTGTGAGCCTGCAAAGAGATACATTTATATAATGAGGATGCTGTTACAATTAATTATCATGTCATTTTTATTATTTAAAAGGGATGGGATTTTTTTCTATTTAAGTGTTATGCTTTTGATGATCATGTTTCAAATTCTGTGCAAGTTGGATGTGCTGAAAACTGATCTGGAGTCTGGGATGTTTTTAATGGTAATTTCAGCTGAATCTGTTCCTCTGGCTTGCTCATCTGCTGGTGTCATGACTATCAGTGATGGGAGGGAGGAGCTGCAGTGCAGGTAGGCAGCAGGGAAGAACAACTTCAGCTCACCTTAGCAATCCAGTAGTGAGCCAGCTCAGGAAGTTCACTGAGCAAGAAACACAAAACCAAGAGAGGATGAGCAGCAGAGACAACAGGAGGACTGAGAGAGCCCCAAATTTAGATTTACTCACATCCTTGTGGAACTGCACCCTTAGTCTCACCCTGAGACTGAACTGCTTAAAACATGAAAAGGGGAAAAAGTTGTGTCAGCTTGATTTATTCTAAGTCCATGAGTGCTTTCAGTCACAATTTTTAGCTCTGTAAGTTTTGTAAAGGGCAGGTCTTAAAATTATCAAAGAACAGGGTTGAAATACCTCTCTTGACTTAAACATGGGAGAGGAGAGCTTGTTGGGTGGTATGAACTTTTACTCCTTTGCACTGCAGGATGCAGTTTTCAGGAAGCCACGTTATAATGTAAATAAATTGATAATAGAGAAACATAATTTCCTGGAAGATTTTAGAACTAAAGGACTATATTATTTACAAGATGGACTTGTTTTACTGTGCTGGATTCTATCAGAAACCATGTGTTCACTTTTCCATTGTGAACAAGATCACATCCAAAACTTCCATCTCCCCAAACCCCTGGAATTTGGGGCATCTTTCTGCCACACCTTTTTCACAGTTGTTTTTTAGCTCAGATTTCAGACATCTATAAACCTGGTAACTGCTTTGGGGCTGAGTCTGCAGAAGGATTGAAGTGTAGTGTAGTTATTAATGGAATGGTATCTATGGGGAGGACATAAGAGGAAGACACAATTTTCTTCCAATCTGTGTTCACTTTGTAAACAGTTTCAAAATGAATGATGAATGAAATGTGAATTCAAAAATAAATAATAGTAATGTATTGTCAGGAAATGTCATAAAACGTTTTATATATAATGATTAGTTTTACCTTAATTGCATCAAAATATAATTCATTCAAATTACTGTGTTGTTGAGTGGAAAATAATTGCATTTTAAATTTCATTGAAGAGACTTGGCAAACAAAATGGTAATTAAAAGCAGTTATCATATAAACAAAAAGCATCAAAGCCTATAGGCTATGGATTTTTTATTCCTGGATTTGAAAACAAACTAGGCTAAGTAATGATTGAGATTTATCCTAGATCAGCTGAAGTAGGAATGAAAATTAAAAATGTATGTACCATAGCTTCAATATAAGACTCAGAAATCGCAATGTTAGTGTCAAGGTGAATTCTTCAAACATGATACAGACCAAGCAGCTGGGTTTTTTTGCTATCACTTGAATAATTACTTTCCAACAAATGATATAATTATACTTTAGTACTGTCTGTATAATGCAGTCTTGTAGTTATAGATTTCACTGGATTTTTATTCTCACTTCCTCTCTTACCATTCCCTGACTTTTGAATTTTTTTTTTCAGTCTGTTTTCCCTCTTTTTTTAAAATTTCCTTCATAAGCAAAGCCATCATAACCAGTGCTGTTCTGTACCTGCAGAAAGACATTAAAGAGCAGTCCTCAAGGAAGCTTCGATATTCCTATGTAATTCTCAACCCTCCTTTCCTTTCAAGCACAGAAGTATTTTGCACATATAGTGAAGGTCAAAACCTGAGTTTATGTTTTGCAGTTTTCCATTTGTGCTGTAGAGGTGCCTGGCAGCTTTAAGTGAGATTATGATATTAAGATGTGTTTTCTTTTTTACTGTGAGTATATATTTATATGTGCAATTCCTAACTTGACACAGTCACTGACTTGAAGAGTTCCTGGTCTATGGAAAAGCCTAAAAAAGGGCATTATTATTCTTATGTTCTAAATGGGAATCTGACACCAAAAATCTTGTACAAGGTTGTACCGAGCCAGGTACAGAACACCAATTCTTTTGACTCCTACTCTAAAATAGCACCTTCAGAAGTAGCCTTCCTGACTTTCAAAGCCAAAAATATTTTTGAAATGACAATTTCAGTATTTTACTTTCATTTGAGGCACCTCCAATGAGCTTCTCAAGCCACTGTATGCAGGCAAATGGCAGTTTCCTCAGGAAGATAAAAAAATGGGCTTTTTATGCTGAGTAAACTGAGCAAAGCTGGAGTGCACAGCTTGATCTGTCCTTTTCTCACTGGGGTTCCCTTTCTGTGTCTCCAGCAGGAACACAGGGTGTTTGGTCACGTCAGAGAGAGCTGAAGAGCACACTGCTGACCATCCACTACATCAGAACTGGTAGGTTCAACTTTTCACTCTCTTATTGTTTTCACCCCTTACAAATGCAGAAGCAAAGGGAACACTTATGATGAAACCAATACTTTTCCAGATTCCACTCTGAATAGGGTTTTCTTCTTCAGAATTACTGATATGAAAACCTTTTACATCTCTGTTCTACTCTAAAGGTTGCTACTTTTTATTGCTGCATGATGACTGCTTTTTTTATGACCTGGATCCAATTTCTTTAGGATTGGTATAAGCTTTTGCCTTGAGAACAGGGAAAGGCTTTATTCTTTTTGAGTCTGATGTCTCTTATTGATTTGATGTCCTCTAGAAATCTCTTCAGAGGAATACACTCTCCTTACAGAGGTAGATTAACTGTTTGACCTTTAAGAACCACAGGAAAACCAACCCTCTTTTAAATGTAAAAATGTCACCTGGTAATAAAAGGGACTTCTTAATGTGTTCGGCAGAAAACTGAAGCTCTCCTTAGTATTTTTGCTGGAGCTTCACTCTATATTCTGCAACTTGCCTTGTGGCAGATTGTTTCATTATACAGCAGTATCATTAATCTTTTTTATCATCACCTTAAAGATAAACAAACAATGATTTTGTTGTGTTCCACAAAAGCAGTGCATTTTAATTTTGTAGGCTTGTATTATTGACTTAAAAAACCTGCAATGTTTCAGCTTGAAATACTGACTTACGAATATGAAAACTCTATTCAAATGTGAGAAGATGGCATCTGTTGTGCATATTAAACAAAGTGTGTGATTTTTATCTCTTCCACATGGAGCTCAGTATTAACTAGGAAAGCTGATATTAATTAATTTGAGAAGTAATGACTTGTCATTCATTCGGCTTTCATGAAAATAATTGTGCTGTTCTGTGGGCCACACTGAAAGCATGTCTTTTCAAGGATTTAAAGTCATATGGTGGAGTCCATTTCAGTAATAGTAATTGAAAATTCAGGTGATTTGGTAATCTACCTCTGCAATGTATTTCTTTATTTTGCCACTTCTCACAATGTTGCTTTTCTTTTCTCTGTCTAACAGTGAAAGATAATAATACTGTTGATTATGATGAATTAATTATTTATGGGGATTAGATATAATTTTCTCAATTCTAGAGTGTGGAAATATGGAGAGGTGACACTTACTGGCATTTACTTCTACTAGTGTTATGATTTGAAATTCATAGGATAATTGTACACTTATAAATGGAATAAGGGAAAACTCTTCTGGGGATGTCCTTATTAAAATTGTGGAATAAAGTTTTGTTTCATTGTTTAGCATTCAAAGTCAAGACATTGCAGTCCCAGGAGAAAAGCATCAAAAGCAAAACAAAACCCAACAGACAAACTTATGTGCTACAGAAAGAGATGTAATTGGTCCATCTTTAGGGCTTTGAAAAGTGTAACAATGATGTGAATGACCAGAATTAAAAAATGAAGTTTGTTTAGAATGTTTTTAGGTGAAATCCAAATAGATATTTCTGTTTCTCCTTGACTCAGGCATTCAGAGCTCTGTGTTCTCTGTTTCTGCTGGCGTACATCATATATGATAAACTGAAATATGTAAGTAAGAGTGAGCAGTGATTTAAAACAGACATACACAAAGCACTGGTAACCAGAATTATTCAAGAAACAATGAATACAGCAAAAATTTATAATGATTATGATTTAACTTGAAGATTGCAACATTATGTTTTCTTTCAGAGTATTGGCCTAGATTCATTAAGCACAAGTAGCATGTTGGTGAAATTTCTGCTACTGTAAACTATCATAACTTGAAGTCTCCTCATTTAGCTCTTTCTTTCATAGCAGACAGAGATTTTTGTTCTTTTTACCTGAGAATGAAACATTTACAGAACAATATGTATGTGCAATGAATGAGTTTATTTTAAACTGCTTTTCTGGAAGACTCTTTCTATTTTTAGCCCAGTTCAATTATGATTACTAAAGAAAAGAGGTTCTGGAGACTAGATTTCTGTAAGTGCTCAGGGCGAAAACGTCATATTTTCTCGCTCTTCCTTGGATTTCATCCAAAGCCAATTCAGTTTAATCTGCCTGCTGCTGCTCTGGAAGTGACATCTGTTCAAATTTACACTCTTTATCATGGCTGACATGTTGTTTGTGTGTCTGTTTACCCCAAGCCCTTGTTCCAACTGCCTCTTGCAGATAATTTGTGATTTTTTAGCTTCAGTTTCTCACAGGTTGCTAGGCATTGAATTGCTGCTTTTGGAGCTTTGCTATTATTTTTTATTTCTTTTCCTCAGCTTTGCAATTATGTTTTGAAGAACAAATGAGAAGTCTAGATGCAGCATGTGTATCAACAAATATACTGAGAATGAGTAGATGAGAAGTGAATGGGTGTGGGGGATGTGGCACAGCAATGTTCCCTATCAGGTTATCATATGTATGTCTAGTAAAGTATGGGCTCTAATATCTATACATCCCTTTTGTAAAATAAATATTGCTTTATGATTTTAGCTACAAAAGTAGTCCCAGGGCAAACAACTACATCCAGACCATATTTTTTCTGACAGGGTGTTCATATTTAATTATATGTAGATAAAAATTTTTGTGGTATAAGAATTCAAAAATAGTGAATTTAGTCTAAAAGCTATGAGGTGGACTTTGAATCAGAATCGTTACTAAAAAAATATTCTGAATACTTGAATACCTATTGATGTTTTGGATAAATGCAGATTTCCACTTTCAAATTTTCCCCAAAATCTTGCAGTTATGAAATTGCCATCAAATATGGTATTTTCAGTTGGTCACCCCAGGAATGAGATTTATAATAAATGAGAATTGAAAGAGAGATGATAAGAGCTGTCATCTTTATGTACATGAGGACAAGAAACTCTGTGGAGCAGCACAATTTCAAAAGAATTTTAGTTGCTACCATAGATACTGAAAGGTAGCCCTGAGACTACCTTAAATTTTGGCACTTTGGAGCACTGCAATGTGAGCAAGCTACTGGCATGGGCTGAGGGGACTGAGAAACACTGCCTCCTGCCTCTGTAAGGTCACACAAAAACAATTATATTGACCATGATATGAACTGGAAGAAGTAAAGCGCTCAATTATACAAAAAAAATTTACACTGAAATCTGGTGTAATTTTGAAATATCAGAGAAGGAAAGAATTGATAAAGTAAAATCAAGACAATTTCAAAGTATTTGGAGCTGAAATATGATGAAAATATCGAGAAAAATGCAAATATATCAATTTATGGGTATTTGGTGCTACAGAAATGAACAAATACCACTTCCCACCTCCCGGAACAGTAAAGTCTCCATTTGGGTTATTCTCGATTATTCTTTTTTGGTTATTATTCTGCCCTTGCAGCACACTGGGTAAGAGAGTAAACCTGAGAAAGGGTCTGGGCACCACCCTAACTCCTGTAGTCCCACAGGGAGCGTGCTCTGCATGGGCAACCACAGCCCACCCGGACTCACTTGCTCTTTTTAGCATCCGTCTGTATTGATCCTTCCCCTGCTCCTGTGACAAGAGCCTGCTGGCTGACTTGTGAGCAAATAGGAGCTGACACACCTTTGAGCCAAATATGCACAGCTGCATGATCCATCTGGAGAGTGTGTCTGCTTCACAGGATGACAAAAGACTAGCTGAGAGGGACAGTGAAAGTACTGCAGGAACAGCAGTTGTACTCTGGGCATCACCTGCTCCTCCTTCCCAGTGCCACTGCTCCTCCTCTGCATGCCTGAACCAGTGCTCATGTGATACACACACCTCTGCCACACAGCAAACAAATCTTTTTAATCGCTTCTCAGGTTTCAAACTTTATGATTTGCACAGAAATTCTCTTGCTTGTTAGAGTTAGATTCTTGCCTTTGTTTCTGCATGGTAGTTGCTGTCCATTAGTGTAAGGTGAAAACAGCTTTCAAGACGTGTTGATGAAATCACTATTGGCCATCATTTCTGTATCTGCTTTTCCTGATTATAAGCTCTCCATAATTAGGTCCATTGCCAAGAAAGTTCCTACAACCATCAGCTGGGATCTTTCATAAGAATGGCCACTTCCTAAGGTTTTCTGAAACTCTTCCATTGGAGTTTCTCTAACAGAGAACAATGTGGAGAGCTTTTATTTCCAAAAGAAGTTAAGTAAAGGCAATGCAAATGTGTTTCCCTAGTTGTGTCAGAATGTTTCATGCATAACATGCTCACCAAAATTCAGGCATTCACTATAAAATATGGAATGCCTTGTCCTAGACCTCAGAAAGTCATCAGGTGACTTTTTTCTATTAAAAAGAAATAGTCAAACTATAAAAGAACAGGAATAATAATTCAGTTTGTCTTTGGTCCAATATTTTCTCATTGATACCAGAGGGGTTTTTTTTGTTTGCTGTTCCTGTAAATCTATGACTACTTTGCTAGTGATAATGTGTCACTTCTCAGAAGCAGGAGAGATAAATTCAACATTTGTTTTTATTTTCTCTTTTAGTTTCTCCACGTGTTGTACATTTTTAACATATAGTCATGATCGTGGCAGTTCAGTTGTTTCCATACATCATTCCTCACAGATTTCACCAAATTTCTTTTACCAAACACTAAGACATTTGAATTTTTCCCTTTTACTATATATGTGTTTTACCATGTATATTCTGTTATGTCTGTTGAATGCTCAGCAGAGGATGAATGTGAAATCCTTACAAGAGCAAGATATAGGAGGTAATGAATTGTTGATGTTTACACAATCTATTTGATGGATTTTGCTATGTGAAAATCTACTCTTTAATAAGTGGGCTTCCAAGAACATTATGAAAGCAGAGGTTGTGTTCAATTCCTATCACTATTTAAATTTTCAAAGTACTAAAATAATATAATAATGCAGTTCTGCTTATTATAACTGCCTTGATTTGGGCTGTTTTAATAGAATCCAGTGAACAAGACACAGCTAAATTTGTCCGACTTCTGTCGATACTTGGCTATGACTTGGGACTTATTTCATGGGACACTTATTTCACTACATATCTGGACAGGTAGGTGTGTTCCCACTGGAAATTCAGACCAAATTTTGTCATATTGATCCAAATAGTTGGGGAGACCTGTTACTACAGTTCTCTGCCAGAATAGTCACAGCAAAGTACTCTGTCTCTATGGAGAGTTTAGCAGGATTGTAAGCAGACAAGTTGGGTTTATTGATGGAGAATATTTTACATAAACCTATATATAAAGGTTTCCATCCAGAATAGTTCCTTCAAGTCACCACAAGTAACATGCAACAAACCATCAACTGGATGTCCAGTGGTATGAACTGTGGTTTTGTTTCTGTACCTTAATTAGTGAAATATACTGAGATCTAATTTCTCTGCTGCTTCAAAAACTCAGTGTCTTGACAATTAATAAAGTTCTATTTCATCAGTATATGGATTTAATCAGTTTCTCTCTCTGCATGGCTAGAGTTTGTACCACGTCTGCCAGTTAAATTCCTTGATTATTCCTCTTACTGTTTTTGTAATTTATTCTGAAGTGGGGTGTAGTACAGGAAGACAACTTGGGTAAGTGGATTATATGACAGAAAGAAAAGGTAGAATGTGAAACAGTTGTATATGAAATCACCTTGATTACTGTAACTCAAGTGTGCTCCTCATTCTGCTACATATCATTCTTTTTATGACATGGAGATCATATTAGTCTTTATCAGAGTAATTTGTCTTTTAAGCTGACTCTCAGAGTAGGCTGAATANTGGGATGGGTAGATTTTTATCTTATGTCAGCATATTCATATTAGCATTTCTCACTTGCTAATTAAAAGGAAATTCTCCCTATCAGGTCTTCAAGATAAGCAGCTTGTGGAATGCAAACCAGGAGCTGGCTTCTTCTATTTTGCTTTTGCAGTGCAGAAAAATAACTTATCTTGATTGTCCCATGTTATGTGAGAGAAAATTCTGGAATATGTTGCCATCACCACTGACATGGGGTCAAAATGAGCTTGTAGGAAAATATTACAAGTTTCCTAAGTGAAACCATTCCCCCCTTATTATCAATACAGGAGAGCTGTTTCACTAAGTAATAATCTTCTCAGTCTGAAAAAAGGCACCCCACCAATTATATAGTAAATGTCCCACCAGTTGACATCGAAAATAAGTGTATTTGAAATAGTCACTTGTTTGAAATTATTGCTTATGTTCTCTTGCTTTACAAAGGCATCTGAGGCACCACGGTTTTCACCTCTGTGGAAAAGGGTAATTAACTGAGTGTCTTACTTAGGAAAAGATGGTTTGATTATTCTGTCTTGCAATGTTTGATTTCCATAACATTAAAAGTAAGCTGTTAGCATAAAATGAATGCAAATATCTGACATAAAATCAGCTGTGCTGCTGTCATCAGTTCTCCAGAAACGGCAGGAGATTCTCCCAGCCTCAAGGCACCTGCTGCCATCGAGCCTTGCCAAGCCTTCCCTGAGCAGTCGAGGGGGAATAGGATCAGTTAACCATTAATGGCAAAAGCTCTGAGGAAAACTATAAAACTACTTTTTAAGCTTGAAGAGGAACCCAGTGTGTCTCTTCTCTGTGGTGCAGTTGTTTGTTAATGCAGCTCAGTATACCCCAGTGGGTGTGGTTGGACTAATGCTGCATTTAGCGACACGAGGTCTGACTCTGTGATGGCCAATCCGATGGAACAGCCCTCTGTCACCTGGGCTTTGGGCTGTTTCCTCATGGAACCTGTTCCAGCTGATACATACAGGCTGGCATGCCAGTTCATTTAGTGTAGTGAGCCTTCTCAAGGGCTTTTATTTCTGATCTGAAATAATTTAATTTACCTTTGGTATTACTAATGGCTCAATATTTCTTCTGAAGTTGTATGAGAGCAAACAAAATCAGCCTCTTGGCTACATACAAAGTGATAGCTCAGAAGCTGGCTTTCATGGCTTCCTATTGGCAATCTCTGGCTATGCAGAAGGCCTGAAGGCATGCAGTAATGTTACTCCTGCTCTGTGGCAGCAAACGTCATTTGTCCCAAACTGTCTGGAAAGTAGTCTCCTTTTTGTATTGTGCGTGTGTATTGATTTTCAAGGTCTATTCCAACCCCAAAAAATCTATGCAAAAATGGTTTTCTTTTTTTGCCCCCCACAGATTCTGTTATCTATGGTGCAACAGTCTCTAGGATTACATGTTGCAACTTCAGTTTCCACCTACAAATAGAGATATACCCTCTAGTACTTCAGTCATAGGAATCCAAACATGATTCTTCCTTATTTTTCCAAGTCAAGAGTTGCACATAAAATTATTGCCAGGATTCAATTTTAAGCATAGAAATCTCTGAGAATGGAGATTGATTCAGTCTAACTTTCAATAATTAATAGGTATTTTGAAGCCATCTCCCCCTCCCCCTCCCCTCCCCAAGATTAACCACTTTTATTTAAGTAAAATGGAATTTAAAAATTGGTTCTCTCACTGTACTGAATAACCTTTCAGTTCTTTTTAAAAAAAATTTAATAATGAGACTAATTTAATGAAATTTCTTTTATACTATGGCATTCTAATAGAAGCTCAAAATATGAGGAATAGCAGTTGCAGTTTTTCTAGAAGAAACCTGACAGGACTTGTGCTATGTCTCACACTTTTATTTTAGTGTACTTTCAGTGGAGGCATGTTGTAAACTGCCTTGGTAAGGCACTATTAGTTTCCACTGTTTCTTTTTTTATGGTATGTTTAGCTTTTCAAGATGAACGGTAGTCTTTTTCATCTCTCTGTCATATCTTCCTAAGCAGAGGGGAAATTGGAGCAGACAGTTTTAATACCTTAACATACAGTAAGGAAGGCAGGAACAGGCAGAATATAAAAAAAGCAATCTAAAATTCAGCATATTAAGTGCCTGGAGCTTGAAAAGGACTAAGGTGTTATAACTTAATAATATCTTTTTGGAATCATATTTTGGACAAAAAGTAACGGAGAAAATACAGCTCAAGATTTGTGATAGAGTATATTGCTCTGTGGAGGATAGTCTGTTACTTATTAATTGAACTGCATTCTGCATAGAAATGAAAGCAGGTTTAAATTAGCATTTATGGATAATTTGGCATTTAGTTTATGATAGTTTAGATCAGTAATTAAGATATACTTTTTCCTGTTATTAAAATTTTTCCTATAACCTCCACTAAACCCCAAAAATGAATATTTAAAAAAGAATAAAGTGATACTTGCCTCAACAAATCTTAAATTTGTTTCAGACAGTTGTGTAGTAACTGAAAATATCAATTAGTAGTTGATCAATGAATTTTTTTATAGTCTTTTAAGGCTATGGGCAGACCTTATGGCATCCAAGCTGGTTGCCTAAGCAAAGCAGTCATGGATTTGGACAGCTCATGCAGGTGACCAACTCTTCCACCTCTGGTTGGTTGGTCTGCATCAAAGCTGAATTATGGAAAGCTAGAAAACGTAGCAGAGAAAAAAAAAATCCCAAACCCTATAGAGGAGCTGAAAATGCTCAGAAATCCACATACAATTTGTAAACGGTTTCAGATACTACAGTTGCAATCCCAAATATTTTGACATAGGACAAAATAAATATAATTTACCTTCTTGTGATGGCTTGAGTATTATATCATGTGCAGTTAAAAATTTAATTAAGAAGGCTTTTGGAATAGTTTATATATGAGTATTTTCTTCAGCATGCATTTTTTAAAAACCATTATTTCTGAATATATATGAAATAATATTACTTTGCCTGATTCTATCAAGTACATATAGAATGGAAATAGGCAAGAATAGTAATTTAAAAGATCATTCATCATAATTTCAGAAGTTACTGCAAGACTATGTCATTAAATATGAGCATATAAATAAGCAAAGCACTTGGTTTATATGTGCAATTACTCTGAAAATTCAGCAACTAAAAGGGAAGCTGTCAGAGGGTGTAAACTTCTTGCTGTAGTAGCAGTAGTGCTTTAATCTCATGGCAGCCAGACACCAGAAGGACACACACCACATTTATCAGCCCAGAGTTGTGCTGGGACTGGAGCTGAGCAGAGGCTGTGCCCTTTGGTAAGAGTATTGGACCTGAGCTCTAAAAAAAGCCATCTCCTCTAGGAAGAGGTCATTAGGAATTTTGGAACCAATTGAAAATAGACTTGTGTACCTTGATTCCCAGCCCTCTAGAGCTGAGACATCCCTCTTTCCTATTTAGTTCCTCAACTACAAACTCAAAGTTGCAGGTTACTAAATATTAGTAGACCTGGTTAATAACAGTGTTATTTTATTTCAGGTAAACTCATGTAAGTCACTACAGGTAACAACACTTGACTGTACCCCCAGTGAGAGATTTTTCAGGCATCTTATATTAGCCAACATTTTAAGAAAGAATGTTCAATTCCCATAATTTTGAATAAAAATAGATGCATAATTTTAGGTTGGATATTAGAAAAAACATTCCTCACTGAAAGGCTTGTCAGGCATTTGTAGCATGGGGAGGTATGATGCTGCTACCCTCCCAAAGCATCTCAGCAGGGCCAGCACACACACTCCGGATAGCTCTTTAATATGAGTCCACAGCAAAGAGGCAGGAAGGATCTTTGTATAGGGTTCCATGGAGATGTTTATTCCAGCCACACGTGTGGACAGTTCCAGGGACAGTTCCAAGACAGAGCATCAGGGAAGGGTCCAGGTTTAATTATGGGGGCAGGTGGGGGCGGAGCGAGCATCAGGGGCCAATCATCAGAGGGGTGGGGGCGGGACATGGGCAGGGCTTGGGTGAGAGAGCCAATGGGGAACAGGGAGGGCGTGGCCAAGGGACAAGGGCCAACCAGGGAAACTGAACTGGGGTACATTAACATAACAGAACAGGGCATCCTGGGAAAATCCTTTCCTTCTCACCCTGACCTGGGGTACATTAACATAACAGAACAGGGCATCCTGGGAAAATCCTTTCCTTCTCACTCTGACCTGGGGTACATTAACATAACAGAACAGGGCATCCTGGGAAAATCCTTTCCTTCTCACTCTGACCTGGGGTACATTAACATAACAGAACAGGGCATCCTGGGAAAATCCTTTCCTTCTCACCTTGACCTGGGGAGTGTTTCTTCTGCTAGGGCCCATCCCTCCAGGGGATTTTCAGGGACCCTTGTGTGGCAGGGTCACCACCCTCCAGAGGTATTGAAACCGTGGCCCAGGGTAATGGTGGCATCACCATCCTTGCAAATGTTCTAAAGAGGTGTAAAAGTGGCACTTGGGGACAAGGTTAGTTGGTGAACGTGGCAGTGCTGGCTTAACAGTTGGACTTGTTGATCTTGGAGGGTTTTTCAACCTAAATGATCTTATGATTCAATTATAACTTATTGTGCTCCTTCCACATCTGCTTACTCAGTCCCTTTTTTGCAAAAACTCATATGATTAAGTATTTAAAAAATAAATATCTGTTTTGTTGTTTTACCCTATTCAATCCACTCTTTGACTGTGAGAAGTCCTTCAGCTGCCATGGAGAGGATACTGTGATGTTCTGTAAATCAAGAAGCAATTTTACATGACAACATAAATCTTTACTATGGTTGTATTTCCTCAGTTGTGTCACCAAGACTGAGTTCCCTTTCAACTTCATCCAAAAATGTGAAAAACATAAAAGAAATATTTACTGGAATCCATCCTGTGTTAGAAAAACTGCAAAGATGCAAAGTGCCTGCAGTTAAGAGTTTGTTTATTATTGACTTTATTATGCATTTAATGGGAGCATTCAAAGGAAATGAATTATCAAAGATATGACTTTCATATGCATGTAGAAGGGAATAAAGATGAATGGCAGGAATTTTATGTAAAAAGGTTTGGAATGAACTAGGAAAAAGAGGAAAACACACTGAAAAATAATTTCATAACTATTACTGATATTAATTAATCTAAAGGCCTTATTTTCTTTGATATCAAACTGGATGACTTTGTTAGACTTGGAACAATTTAAACAGGCACTTGTAAATAATGACAGACATGAACTAAAACTTTATGATTAAAAAGAACTCTAGCTCTTTTATTTGATACCTTAGAAGGCTCTAAAGGTATTGGGATTTCATGAGTTAATTAATTAAATTGAGATTATTTTCATTCTTGCATATCAGAGGTCTTTAAATCTAACCTGGCTTGTGCCATTTATTATAAATTCTCACGTTCTTAACTGTTGTGCAGTTTATTGAGTATTAGATGGAAGTTTACAGATGTAGTTTTAGATATGATAAGATTAGATGACTTGGGAAACCTTATTCACTTTAGGGTGTTTGCCAAAGGCTGGAATTTAAATTCATGGAAACTGTGTTCACTATTTCCATCATCCTAAGCACAAGTTTATTAAGTCCTAGAGTATTACTAATTGTTAATCAATTTCAATTTTACTTGATAAAATACATTTTTCAGGAAGTACTCTGCTCTTATTCCCTTTCTTTTGCTTTGCAAATGTATTTTTAATTGGAAATCTTATCATCTGTGTTAAAATGTCTTTATACTATAAGCAGTTAATATCTCATTTTTTCCTCAATAAATCAATCAAAAAATCTGTCCCATTTATTTCATATAATGTAGTCATTTGCTTTAGTTTAAACAACTGATTTCATTACATGGAAGCCATTTTTTCATGTTCCCTACTGCTGTATTGTCATAGCAGACAATGACAAACTCACGGAGCTGTGCAGTGCAGAGGAAGTAAGAGAGAATCTAAATATTTGAGAGGTTTATAGTATCTCTCCAATAGCAATTGATCATTAGTGACTATTTATTTCCTTTCATAACTGCTTAGTCCAGGACAGATCTTAATGGTCTGATTATAACTTAAAATCTTTTTATTTCCAGACCCATGAAAATGCCAAATTGTTGTGTCACAAACTGGAGTTTGCTAAGAGATGACTGTCATGTTTCTGAGTCACATCTTTGAATGTTGTCATGTGGGAGAGACTGAGAGTGATTTTTAGGAATTTTGTTTCTAGGCACACAAACCGATTCTGGGATATTTTGTGCACCTTCAGTTGCCTGTAGAACAGCAGGTTCCAAACAGAGGAATTTAGACTGTGTAATCCTACCATTTCTAAAAGTATTTCTTTTGTATGACATTATACCAAAAACCCCAGTAAAAAAATAAAAACCTTGAGGGAAAACATGAGTATGGGGAAATGCTGATGGGACCTGAGCTTTCCAGTGGAGGTTTTGTGGTTTGCCTGTTGGCTCTGCCATTCCATGCTCTCCTAAAGGCTGGTGCTCCCCAGGGCTTGATTTACCACATAAGTCACACAGTCTCTGGGTGTGGTGGTGTTACCATCTCCTGTCTCTCATCTTGACCCCTGGACTTTGCAAATTCATCATGTCTGACCTCACTACAGACAAACTGTACAGTGAAGCTGAGTGCTAATCTGGTTTTGCTTAATCCCTTTCAAGAAGAATGTTCCACCCCAGTATGGGCTATTTGCTTAAGAGTTGGACTCATTGATCCTTGTGGGACCCTTCCAACTCAGAATATTTTGTGATTCTGTGAAAACTACAGCTCAGTTCATCACACTCAATAGTGTCACAGTTACTGTCCTAGTAAAATTAATTTTTTATTTTGTTTTCAAGAGCATTCTCTAACCCCATTGCAGAGAAATGGAAAATGATTTGATATCCAACTTAAAGTTAATGCTTTTACATAAACATTATACGTCCTTCCAATAAGACTTTACCCTACCATTGTTATAAATGACAGCTAGATCATAAATGAAAGACTTTTTTTCAGTTCATCTGTTTTATGTCTGATTATTTCACACAGCAGCAAAGGAGGGAGAAACGTTTGGGAAAAAATGTGTTTGTAAAATCACAAAATTTTGTAGAATGAGCCAGGGGCAGATGTAATGTTTGATGCTGCTTTTAATTCTCTTTACAAGTGACTAGATGTAAATGTGAAAATATGCCATTAGAGAAATGCACAGTAAGTACTTAGCAAAAGGAAGAACACCAGAATACAGATTCACTTACACTTCCTTCTTAAGTTCTTGTTTTTCTTTTTCTTTTTTGCCATGATGAGTACAGAAATCAACAGTCTAATTAAAGCTGAAATTGTGTGAAGTTTTTAGAAATATCTTTCCATACAGTCTGTAATGTTGGAATTCTGTTAGTTAATTTAATAATAATTATCTTAGTTAAGGCTATCCTGGTTTTATTTTTTAACAGGATCTCACCATGACTAATAGGTATTAAATATTGTCTCTAATAAGCCCTAAAGCTTTAAGGGCTCCACTTTGACAAAGGTGCTTAGAAATTTCAGGTAATTTTTCAATCTTGTGGCTTATGGAGAAGAGAAAATGTCTAGTTTAGGCCAGTAAATGCAAAATTGCAGATGTTTTCAGTGGTGCAATTAAAATTTATTTTGAATCCTGACCACAACAATCAATACAGCAAAAGAA
>VZTN01037945.1:32659-51992 GCA_013400515.1 Erpornis zantholeuca
TTTTTTTTTTTTTTTTTAATGACTACAAATAACTGAAAAAAGAGCCTTTATCATTGGAAAATTTCCAGTTTTCAATGAACAGTCTAAATCTGTCACAAACTCCTCTGGCAAAAAACTTGGAAATATCAGTGTAGTTTTTACAGAGATTGATAGGTAAACTTGTTAAAAGGGATGCTCCAGAGAGCATAGTGCAGAGGAGAGAACCAAGTTGGGAAGAAATCACACTACAATGTAGCAAAATATAGAAAGAAAAGTAATTCCAATTTTTATGGGAACACTGAGTTTCTGAATATCTGATTTCTCAATTTTGTTGTTATGAAGAACTAGAGGTACTTGTGCAAATCTGACTTTTTAGACACACTTGTAGAGAATATTCTTAATATGTTTTTTTATTACTTTCTAGAGGATAAAGTAATTACAGGTTGTTTCTGCCTAATGATAGAGGGTAAATGACATCAGTAATGAAATATTAGCCAAAGGGGACCAAACATATTTCTTGCAGATCACCTCATTAGCTTGTTTCCAAAATATGTTCACCAGAGTGAAATTGCAGCGTGTGACTGGCTGTAGTGACAAACATCTGTTGTCTTAGCTCCTAAAGGGCTTCGGGGAGTGGGTAAAGACAAACAGTTCTTATTTAATCAGGTTATATATAACCTGAGAGACACTTTTTGTCATCTGTGGTCTTGTTGCAATCTGCTGCTACTCCTTAAAAATTACTTATGGGGTTAAGTTTCTCTTTGAAGTTGTGTGATCTTTTAGTAAAAGAACTACTTCCTTCTGCTTTGCAATGATTACAAGTGTGAGAGCTGCTATCAAACAAACCAAACCAACCAGCCAAACCTGTCTGCACTCCAGAAAAACTCCTGAGGGACTGAGCAGTCCCATCTTAAAAACGAAGAAATGTGGTAGCACCAGAGGGTGATGTAGATGAATAAAACTTAGCTCAAGTTTTAAACCTGTTCATAATTGATGATAATGAAAATAAGGCAAGTGCATTTTATATCCTGTGTTTTCTGTGCATGAGCAGAATCTGTGTTTCTCTCAGCTCTGAATATCTTTGTGTTTGTTTAACTGCCAATATAAAAACAACACTGTCTTCAAAGTGGTTTAAAAACTCAAGAAATTATCTAAAAAACGTTTCTAAGACACTCTCAAGAGTTGAACATGAGGTTATCAAAAAGTAGTTTCAGTGGACTTTAGAAGGAGTGATGTGCATTTAATGGAAAGAACTACTTTGACACTGCTTGATTCATCAGTGCTAGTGAAATGACTGTCCTCGTTTAGCTAATTAAGAAGCCAGATCTTAGAGAATTTGAAGTTCAAACATTGAGAAGAGTAAAATGTTTCTTAGTGTCGGCATGTTTCTAAAATTAGGAGCTCTGAATATTCCCCAAATCAGTGAGATGCTACTCTGAGTTAGTGCTGACTAAGCCTTTTGGTATCTCATAGCTAATTAACAGCTTTGCTTTGAACTAGGTCCTCTCCTTCATCCAGAGAACAGCATTTTCAGTGCTGTTTGTGCATGCAATCAGAGAGTTTCAACATGGTGTTTTTGAAAGCAGGTGCTTACCCAGCTCTCCTCAGTTTGAACTGATAGTGACTCAGATCTGCTCTCAGCAGTGACCACTGCTCCTCTCCAGCTGATGCTGCCCTTCCCAAGAAGGAGAGCAGAGTTTGCCCAAGACTCTTCTTGCCACACACTGCCTCTTTTAGCTTGTTCTCTGTGATTGTGGGGTTTTTTTTTTGTTTGGTTTGGTTCGGTTTTCTTTTTAAGAGGCTGGAAAGGGCCAGTTAGCAGGCCCAGGTGATAAAACTTGAAGGGAGCTGTTAAACTGAAGGACTGTTCTTGGAAAGGGAACAAACAAACTCAGCAGCACAGAGCCAGCTCACTGTTTCTCTCCTTGTGAATAATGCATTATTCCATCAAGAAAGTTGCTCCTACTCAGCTCATACTGAGTGGCAATACTGTATTAGCTACAATTGCAGACATGTCCAATGAACACAGAAATGTAGGAGAAACATTTTTTCTTGTCTTCATGTACAGCCTGTAGCCCTGGGGAGTATTTGATGTGATGCAGCACCACAGCTTGTGTTTGACTGGAGTGCAGCCTGTGCCTGAGTGCCAAACACACTGCAATGTACTTCAGAGAGGAAGTCTGGGAGAATAAGCCTTGCTATTACTGAGGACATGCAAGAAAAGAAAAGTCTCTATGTTGAAAAATAAACTGGAGTGTTAACACGGCTATTAGCTACAGGCATCACCAGTGCCATCATGGAAAGAATCAAGTCATGTAGCTGAGTTTAGTTTGGGATATACAGGTGTAACTACCTGTCCTGAAATATTTCAGTAGGCAGAGACTTCACCTGGCATGAGTAGATGACCCAGATCACAGGGCACAGAGGAATCCTGTCATTTGTTTAGTCCAAGCTGGGGATTTTGCTGCAATTCTCAGGTTTCTTTTTTCTGGCCACTGGCTGGGAAGAGAAGGATTTAGAAGGCAGTCTTTAATAGTCACTTCATGTGGAATTAAAATTGGCTCAGAAGCAGAGTCATAGATGTTTGGAAGTGCTTCCAAATTTCCCACTGTAGATCCGTTAAAAAAAATAGCAACAAGAGAAAGCATTAAGCAGCCAATAGAAATAATATGTTTTCAAAGGTAAGGTGATAGATTTGGGAAGAATACTTGTTTTGGGTGACATATGTGATGTAGAACCATTTGAACTATGTGTAATTATGATAGGATAGTCACAAAGAAAGCTACTTATAAAAATTGAGAAGTCTAAAAGGACTTGATTTTCAGCTCATTAAAATTCAATTAGACCACTTGTCAGCAGAAAAATTGCAGCTTGAGATCCTTGAGAAGTTGAAGTTATCCTTGAAGTTCTGTGACATACAGCTACCATTCCTCATTAGCCAGATGATAGATTAATTAATCATGGCAATTCAACTGGATATTGCAACATTTTTGTGCAGAAGAAAAAAAATCCAGTATTAGTATCAACAAAATTTTGAGTGTTACCACTAAAGGAGAGTGGTATTTTGTTGTTAGGTAACAATTACCAGAAGTTTCATTGTTATCCCACTTTTACCAGATTTGCACCTGTGCAGAAATTGTGATTTAAGGACAACTACTTTTCTCAGCTGCAGAGGTTATTGCAGTTTCAGAGAGTTATCAACTACCTTATGGATGCATAAAATCTGATCATTATATTTAAAGATCTTTTTCTCTATGCTTTCTCTATGTTTAGTTTTCTTCACAGAGTTAAATATTACTATATTTGTAGCTATACAGCAAATGCATAGTAAATTGAGAGACATTTGTAGATAATAGTTATTTAGAGGTTAACTTAGAGGTTCACACCTAGGAACCTTAGGTTGATAAAAAAAATGTTTCTATTGATACCAGATCATACTTTTGGAAGCACTTTCAACTAAACTGCCTTTAAAAATCATGATTATGTGAGTTGCAGCTTAGTATTTTCAGAACTTTTCATTGTGAAAGGTATCACAATGACACCAATTGACAAAAGTACTCAAAATTAAAGTTAAATGAATCAAAGTCCTTTCAAAAATTGGCAAAAGTACCAATGGGAGTACTACAAATAATAATAATATATATGTGAAATGGAAAGAAATACCAGATTATGTCACATTGAGCAGTCCTTCTTCTCCTCACTTTCCCTTGACTTATTGATCAGAACCTCGACAAGTCTTTGCTTTTAAATCAGGAACTGACAAAACCACTGAGAATTTTCTTTGAATTGTTTATGAGGAGAAAACATTTCATTGCAATACTTCAGGGCTTGGCCAAGAGTGAGGAGCAGTGTCCAATTAGCTTGGCCTTAGTTGGCAGCACGTGCTGGTATCAGCAGAAATGGATTTTGACCATTAGTATAAAAATGTTAGATATTAAAGGTTAGACTTTTAGAGCAGGGTTACAGGGACTGTGAAAGACACAGCAAAAGCCCACATTGCCAGAGGTGGGATCAATAACATTTTCCTTCTTAAAATTTACTTTACCCTGTGAAGAGTGGTCTCAGTACAGATTGATGGCTGAGATTGCTCACGGCAAGATTTTTAAGCAGACTTGATCATTGTATGCCTTAAAGAATATTGTCTAAGCATGAAGTATAGATTAGCCTTTCTGTGACACACATGAGAAGTGTCTTTCTGATCTATTTATGTGTGTCTTTGTAGCCTTCCCACCATTTCAGCTGATAAATTATACACTTCAGAGGGAGCCACTTTGGTGTCCCAAGTCCTTCATGGACTCCATCCTACTTTCTTTAAAGCTGCTGTTGTAGATTAAAAGGTGCTCAAGCACCTTTGAGGAGTGGTAGTTCAGCTTCTCTGCTTTGCAGTCTTTGGGAATCCTACTTTTATTTCCTAGGACATTATTCAAAAATGCATAAGTGGAAAGACTCAAGGATTAATTTAGATGCGTTCTCTGATACTTAAAGCAAAGTTGTGGGGCTTTTATTATTTCAGTATTTGGTCCCAGAGGAAATATGATCAAAATGTTTTGGTTATACAGTTATGATTATAATGTAGTCACTTTCTTAAAAAAAAAATTGTTCTCATTTTAACAGGCTTTGGTTAATTCAATCTTCTTTGCTTTAGAAAAAGGTTTTTCTTTGCTAAGTCACCATCCCTGGAGGGATTTAAAGGACGTGTAGGTGTGATGCTTAAGGACATGGTTTAGTGGAGGATCTGGCAGTGTTATGTTAATGGTTGGACTCAGATGATCTCAGAGATCTTTTCAAACCAATGATTCTATTCACATGGACCTGTCAATGAAATGCTGGGTTTTATACTATCTCCACAGATCAGGTAGCTCTTAGGCAGATGTATAATGGAAAGGGTAAGCTAACCTTTTCAACTGAATAGAACTGAAAAAAAATGGAAATGACTATGTTTCAAGAAATGACATACTATGTGGTCTTATCTTTTTCCCGATTCCTTCAAAACCATACAAGACCTCATAGTTGTTTTTCACACTCAGAGCTGTATAGATGTTAATCTCCTTCAAATATCTATTCACAGCCAACTCTGCCATTCATGTGTCAAACACTTTAGGAAGTTAGGAAGAGAGAAAGGGAGAACATCCCCAAAACTGATAGAAAATTAATTGAGCAGTTTTTAGCCTGTTTATCCTGATACAGCACACACATTTCTAAAAGGATAATTGAGAGAGGAAAGCAATGAGACTGCTAGGGCTCTATTGATGGGTACTTCTTTGCCCACAGTTATCCTGTTCATCATAATCCCTCAAAGGAAATTTGCCCTTGTAACAAGTATTGACTCATGTATTATTCTGTGTAATGTAAAGAGAGTTCATCTATTCTCTACGTCCAAACTCAGCATGCAGTCCCTCTCTTCTAAAGGGAGGGTTTACTGCCTGGTTTACTCTGAGCAGGTTTACAGTGCCTCTGACATTTTGAACTGCAGAATGTGATAAGCTGACAGTGCCTCTGATTATAAAATCAGATCATGTGCTGATATTAGGAAAGAGCAAGATGATGTATTAAATAGGCTTTAAATAGCTCATGCCATGCTCAAAAATATGCACATTTCAACTACTTTAAGACGAAAGAGTAGACAGTATGTGGCTTTAGATTATTTTGTGTATTCATTTGGCTTGGAGACTGTGGTATACTACTTTTCATTCTTATAATGTATAGTGGGCACTGAAGCCAAGCCACAGCTTAGAAAGTTAATGCAATGCCACATTTTCAAAGGTTCACCATCTGCAGTTATGACTGAGAGCTCAGCTTTACTTTTAAGTGCCCGAGTAGCAACTTAACCACGAGCTGGCACTGGAATAGCAGCCAGTGCCTCCCATTTTGATACCAGTTGCCAATTTTCAAGAGTTCAATATATGCTGCCCAAAATATTTTGAAAATCTGGAGACCATAGCTTAAGTAATCAATTAATTTGCCACTCGTATTGATTACAGACATTGTGAAAGCAATGGTTTCCTTTTGGCAGCTTTGATATGTACAATGTAGAATGAAAAGTGATATTCAAAGGAGGTGGTGTGTTTTAAAGGAAAGTAGTAAATGAAAATATTTTTGTAATAAAACTTACATTCATTTGTCATGTAGGCTGTATTTAGAAATCTGATTATTTCTCTATGTATTTATTTCTATCGTGTTTCAGAGATGCTGAGAAGTGTTTCACCTCACATCCAGAAAATGCTTAGGGTAAATGTTTAATATGCTAGTACATAATGTTACCACAGTAAAAAAGTTCAAATTAAGAATCTGGCAAAAATCCATAGTGCAAGGAACTTGCACTCAACACAGGTAGACCAGTGTTAACTGTTTCAAGCCAACACTGTAAATGTAACTCAGTACAATTTACTTTTGTGTTGTGCCACCCTTCTCAAAGAACCCACCCTAAGTAGAATGTGGTGGGTACTCCTTACAGTGCAGCAACTGTACTTTGCATGCAGTTGTGATTGCTGAGATACAGCTCTGGATGTCTAACAAACAGCAAGTCTATTGAATAATGATTGAATTATTTAATATCTGAATTATTTAACATCTAAATCTGTCATATGGGCCTTTGGCATCATGATTATTTTGCCTTCATTTTCTCTGATTGATAAACACAATTCCTCCCAATTCCCATCTCTTCAGAGTGATGTCTCAGGTTTTTCTTGCTCGCTGTTTTAGCTAAGATTAGAAGCATCTAAGTTTCTGGAGATAAGGGTTCTTTTTCTATTAATTTTGTTTTGTTATGGTTTTCTGACTTATTAAAGTAAAGTGTGTAAATGGATATGTGTGTGTATATGTGTATCTATTTCTGAGCCATGCTGCTCTTTTGGTTTTTCAGATACTACATTTTTCCCAAATAGTTTTCTGGGACAAACCTCACTGATAAAGTGATAAAAGTTGCCTCTGATCACCAGCAAAACTTTCTAAGAATATACGAAAGAATTTAGACAGTCCTGCTTTAGAAAAGAGGAAAGTAAATTGAACTCAGTTTTCTCTAGCCAAAGAAATATCTGAATCAACAGAAGTACACTGTTCAAATAAAAAACAACCCAACTCATATTGAAATGTTTCTTATGACCAGGCCATTCCATGAATTGGTGGCATTGGATATGACAAAGCATCAATATTTCAACATTTTACCAGACTCTACATAAAGTTTCTCACTCAGAAATGGCAAATGTTTTTTAGCTGTAATTAGATATGGTTTAGGCTGCTTTTCTCACCTGCTAAACATAAAAAATCAAGTATTTTTCTCCCCCTGTGCTGCTCACATCTTAAAAAAAATCCACTGTCAAGTAAGATAATTATTCATGCATCTTCACTTTCTGCCTCCCGGTTTTTGGCTGGCTAATTTCCTTATTCACTGATGACAAAGGCGCTGTTTCCTTTCCTTCTTCTGCTGGCCTGTGTTTCTGTTTACTTCAGCAGCAGGTAGCACAGAGCAGTCCTAGGCTGTGGCTAGGTGTGGAATGCATTAATCCTGATGATCCTGAAGCCAGAACAGGCAGCTTCTGCAAAGAGGAGCTTTACATGGAATGCAGAGGTGGCTGCTCTAACACCTGCCTGGCACGGCTGCCTGTTGTACTATTTAACTCTCTGTACAGCAGGGGGCAAAGCGACTCAAAAGAAAACACAACTAATCGAAGATGTAGATTTTGGCCAGAAAAAGTAAGTTCCCAATAATGACATATAAACCTTAATAAATTAAATGTCGTGAACATAAAATCATTGGCTCAGTGTAAAACCTGAGCCTAAGGGGCAGTCCTGAAAAAAAGAAAAAGGACATATTTAGGTTTCTCTGTGACTACAATGATACAATACCTTCTAAAAGGATACCTTGTGTAATTTGAGTTTATGATCAAAGCAAAGGAAAACAATAGAACAGGCTACTCACTGAAGGGACTACAGTGACCACTGAGTCCAACAGCCTGATCGGTTCAGGGCTGAGAGAAGCTTAAAGCATGGTCCAAATGCCTTTGAAGTCTGACAGGCTTGGGGCATCGAATGCCTCTCGAGGAATCCTGTTCCAGTGTTTGACCAGTCTCTTGGCAAGGAAATGCTTCCTAAGGTCCTAAGGAAAACATGCATTACAAAGATTTCATTACTCTTTTGCCATTTTCAATTTAAATGCAAGTTCAGAGCTTATTTTGCGGCATGAACTATTAAAAAGGAAAGTTTTTATTTAACACCAGCGTGGAGCTAAACTTTTGAAGAACTTTTTGAAATTCCTTCTCTTTTGAGTGTTTTAGGTAATGATGCCACAGAGTGTTAGACCACTATCTTTTCATTTACAGCATCTGTAGCAAACCTAATTAGCACTGGCTTTTGCTTAGCACCCCAAGGGCACATATGTCAAGTGTTTTGGGAAAGTGTTCCTCAGAATCCACATACTAAGATATAAACTGCTACATACCAGGATCTAAACTATCCAACAGCATTAATTACTGCAACAATAAATAAAACTCAAAGATTGAAGTATTCCTATTGGTACAAGGCTGAGAAACCCCGATTAATTATTTAACTTCCCTGGTCAGATCTATCTTTAAATCAGAATATCTTGGTTTGTTTGTTTTTCTCATTTCAGCAATTTAGTTAATATTTTTGTATTTTTTTCCATTTAAAAAAATGGATTCAGCTCTGTACTGTTATATACACCCTTTCCTTATGGCTCTGGCCCTGTCTGTCAGTTGAAAAATCATTCTCAAGTGAATAAACATTTCAAATTAGCACTTCACTCACATAAAGCTAAGTTTTCAAAAAGATTGTTTGGAAAAAAATTAGTTGAAGACATCATAGTGTTTTGATTAAAGTGAACATTCTTTGAGATTTGCAGTCACGGAATCTCACATATGGAAATTGCAGTTGGACATAATCTGCTTTCAGAAGACTGGTGCAAATATTAAAAAGTAATGAAGTAACAAGATTGTTTGTTAATGCCACAAAAAAGTGCTAATTATGCTTCATTTCCTGCCTAAGCTAAACCCAAGGGACATCGCCTAAGAAATTGTTAAATAAGTTGCCTCACTTGTAATGGGAATGGAGCTGCAGTGCTTGATGGATTTATGTTTAAGGAGTTGTGTGCCACATAGGGTCTTTCAAAGTGTGGCAAATGAAGGAGGACTGCCAAGAAACTTTAGTTCACAGAGAGTTTATTATTATCGTAGTCGTGATCCCAACTACCTCACTGAAAAGGCTTCATTCTTAATTGTCCTTTCCCTGCAAATTTACTATGTAGCATCATATGATACTGCAATTGCATGTTAATTGTTTTATTAGGGCTTAATTTTTCAGGACCATAATGATGGCATTCTTTTTCCTCCAGAAAGTATACTTGAAATACACCCCTCTATGTCTCACTGGATGTGAATATTTCTGAAATGTTTTATTTGCATCTCTACTGACATCTCTTTCTTCTCTGTTAGGGACATGTGCAATATGAAAGAGTCTGCAGAAATATCATTATGGCAATTGAAGCCTTGGGGAGAAAAATTAGTTCACTTTTTTGCTGTTTTTCTATTATAAATCTACCTTTCCTTTTTAAGATAAAATTTGAAATTAAAAAATGCTATTGCACTTGATCCTTATTCTGAACATATATATACTGAATGTATAGTGGTCTAGTCTATAGTTAAATCTTTCATCTGTAATAATTCAAAAGCAAGTTAATGTTATCTTTTCTCAAAGATACAACATAAGCTGAATGTTATAATCTGCAGAGGTTTTCCTATTCCACTTAAATCATTGTTGTGGTGAGAAATCTGAATAACATTTACAGCTGATGATATCCCAATGGCTCATCTTCTATGTGATTTTGTTTTAATGCAATCTCTTGACTAAACATAGGAGAAAGAGCTCTACACTATTGAGGAGAAAAACTAATGGAAAATACAAGAGTGTTGATAATTATGTGAGAATCCGGACACATGCATCAGTCTGGATCCTGAATTTAAAGGAGCTCCAGGAAAACTTCATTGCACATCTCTCACACATCTGTTTGAAGTGTGGGTTGCCTTTTGGAGAGTGGAAACATCCCTATGGAACCTGGGTATCATGGAACTGGGGAGTAAAAGTCCTGTCACCTCCCAAATTCAAACCTTATGGGTGGGCAGGAGAAGTGTAGTATCTCTCAGCAGATGTGGTGTTGTTACAGTTCGTTGTTTTGAGCTTACATAGTTCAATGTGTTTAGGTTAGAGAGTCAGGTAGGATTGTTATTTCTACCTTGTTACTGAGCTATTCAGGAATTATTGCAGTGCACTGGCTCGGAGTGTGGAAAAGGCTGCACAGCTTGGGGCAGTACTTGCTGAGGGCTCTCTGAGGGGCACCAGCTGTGGGAGGACAGCACCAGGTGTGGAGAGACAAACAAGAAAGGGCTCCAGTGCCTTGGGATAAATGGCAAATTCGCCTGCACCTGGCAAAGCCAAATGCAGTGCAAGTGTAGTGCAGGCAGCTCACATGAAATAAAAGCTTTGTGCCAATAGGAAACTACTAAAAGCTTCCCAGTACTCTGCATAAGAATAAGGTGTTTCATACCTTGTGTGGAAATGTTATCACTGATTAAAAAAGAAAACAAATGTAGTATAGAAACCTCTGCAAACACAAGATGAGTTTGTGCTGAGAGTGTAGTGGCAGCATTATAGAGTCTTTGGACTGGTTCAAAAAAAAGCAAGGAATTAAATTAATACCTGGAAAACATTTTAATCCTGTGATTTGTGTAAGTATATTATGTTCTATTGTTGATCTTTAAAGCATTCCTATTATACAAATATATTTGGCTTTAAAAAATAATTTATGCATAGAGTTAGCCATGATACTGCACAAGTGACCTATGACTAGTAGAAGTTTCTTTTTTAAGAGATAAGTAGTCGGTCTGTGACATTATGCATTGTCTTTAGCACATTTATAATGGTATGAGTTCCTGATTAGCTATTGAGTGACTATAAGGATTCAAAATATATGGCCATTTTTACATGGAGGAGGCAATAATGCCTACTATAGGAAGAACAATAAAACACATTTATTGGCTGCTTGATGAAGACTGCATTGAATAAAAACATGTATATTCCTCCTAGCTTCACCTCTGCAAATTTTTAACTATACAATTGCTGGGGGTGTGAAAAAGGGAAACAATGAGCTCTGAGATAACCAAAGAGGAAAAAGTCCATAGTTCTTTTTTTCTAAAGTCATCAGTGTCTCTTAGAGCAAATGTTTGAAGCAGAAAGTAAAGCCTTCTTGGGCCTATCGTTCTAACAAAGACAATTTGTTAATGCTAATGTCCTGTGTTTCTTTTCATTTATCTGTGGATACACAGTAAAACCAGATTTTCATAGGAGTCAGGCAAAGAAGTTCTGAGTTTAAAGAATGTGTTTACTTCATTGGTTTACTTATAGTTTCCATTCAGAATACTATATTGTTCTGAGAAATACCTAAGTTCTAGGAGATCTAGCATAACAAAATTTTTATAAAATTCTTACTAGTTTAGGGAACTGTTGAGCTGTAGAATCTTCTATATGCATAACAGCATATATTGTGTTTTATTTTAAGCTAAGCAAAGGCACATAAAGGATATTATTTTACTGCCATTTTATCATTTAACTTTTAACCAAATTTGAACTGATTCTGCTTTTAAATTGTGACCATGAAGTAGTAAAATGGAATGGTGATACAATGCATTTCTTACATCTCCTCTATAATCTGATATTGTTTTCATTTGCTATTAGCATCATTATATTTGTTATAATAGGAATGCATTTATATTGTACTCAAGAGTCTAGTTGTATTGCACAGTAAACACTGCCTAAGAAATCATTTGAGAATACTTGCTGATCATGAAATAATTGTGTATAAGCTGCTTCAGCTTTCCTACTTGAAATCCTCTTTATTGTGAAATGGACTACAAGTATGTTATTTGATATATTTTCCTTACAAGGTCTTGCAAGCAGCACTTCTCTCTGGCACTTATAATATCATTACTGCATGACAATGCAATGGTTACAGTATTTCCTCAAACTGCACCTATAACCTGGGTATAAATTGGTAGACATGGTATGTGACAAATAGAATATATATTGAGCTCATTCACCTTTGACTCTTTTTAAAAAGAAAAGGCTTTCAATCTCAAAAGTGACTGTAAGTAGTTTATTTACACTACTTGTATTGCAGTGACAGCCTTTGCCAGAAGACTGAGGTACAATTTTTATACCAAGCGTAGTTTGGAAAGGACTGTAAACTTTGAATAGATTTATAAATCTAGATTTTAACCTTTTCAATATTCTGCTTTTTGGTTGGTTGCCTGAGCTACCTCTTCCCAGGTTACTGATGCTGTTAATAGGAGAGAGTAGGAATGGCTAATGAATCAAACTGCGGGACACTGAAAAGGTCAGAGCAGTACACTTTACTATTATCTTCCACTGAATATATGAGGCATTAAAATTCTGATTCTGTGGTCTTGTGACAAAGAATATAATGAGAACTATAAATAATAAACAGCACAACATGAATCTCTTTTGGTGATAATGATTATAACAAGCATAAGAGGGAGAAAATCCTCAACTCATTCTCACTATAGTAAGATTTCTGCTTGGTCTATGTTCTAAACATCTGTAATTGTAAGAATGAAAAAAGGGATTTTAAAGTATAATTGGATTCAGCAAGGAAGATGGAGATTCAGATGTGCTATCTTCCATGGATGCTCTCTTCTTAAAGGTAACATTTGTGCATGAAAGGCATTTCTACATAAATGTGGATACTTCTAATACCATGAATAAAAATGAGCTTGCAAGAAGGTTTGTAGACCTGAAATAAAATCATTACCACCCCTTTAGAAAACTGTCCACAGACCCTGATAATTAGATGCTATTGACACATTGTCTGTATCTGGCTTAGGTTTTACAATTGCACATAGTACAGACATTATTTTTGATGTTCATAAGGATTCCCAATTCCTTTGCTCTGAAAATACAGGAAGAGTTTATCATCCTGTGGCTAAGTCTCCTTACAAGGAGAAGTTGTGACCTGATTTGCTGAATGTCTCTGTTTAAGGTGCTGCTGTTTTTTGGAATAATCTCCACCTTCACAATGTACACAGTACAACAGGAAGTCCATCTGCTGTATCCAGATGCCCTTTCAAAATCTCTTTCTCCTACTTGTAAGATTGGTATAACTATACAGGAATAGCTTATTAAAGAAAAATTAATTCATCTTAAGGAATCCTGTGATTGAGTCATTGAACACTGTAAGGAAATCAAGATAAATTCGTAAAGCTTCAGCTCACTGTCCTCTAATTGCTGATTTCTCTTAGAGTGCTCCCAGGAAATTCTGCTTGTTTTCAGCAACTGTTACTAAGACTATCTGAGATTGACTTTTGAGTTTTAATGTTGATATAAAATGTTGAATTATTTATATTTTAGTGAATTATATACATGAACCCAAACCATAATGATGTTTAATGAAAAATAATTCCTTCATGTGGACTCCAGGAGGCACTAGCCAAGGAGCTTTCCTTTGATAACCATCAATGAGATAGAAAATAACTTTCCACACTTAAATACTGTCTCAGTGGTAGAATCTTGGTAGTGCTACCACAGCATATAAAAATCAGACCCTTTTTTTCTTGTAAAATTCTGAGCAATCTACAGGTAGAGGATCGAGACATGCAAAATAGCTTATAACTCATGTTTCTCCCAAACATGTTGAGGAATCCAATAAACAAAATTATACTAATCTAAATCTATTATCTCTACACCACTGGTACTCTTACAGATTGGTTTTGTAAATCAGATTCATCCTGCAGCCTCAATTTGGCATTAGAAAGGATTTCTGAGGTCACTTGGTGTTTTCTTCCTGGAGCTTTGAAATAATTCCTAGTTATTTCAGGTTTTTACTGCTGCTGTTATTAGCTCCCTCATGTTAGATACTCTGATGTCTATAGCTACCTCTTGTGAGAAGCCTGGCAGGAAGCTGACCCAGTTCTCCATCTCAGTCCCAAAGCACCCTGAATCCAGCCATATGGGTGGTGTGGGACTTTGGTCATGTTGGTGTGATATAATTTCTAAACCCTCATGAAGGGGAAGAAATACAGACAATTAGAAAATGAAATATTTGACTTTGGGAGTGCTGGACTGAGAACTTTCCTGCAAAGCATGTGAGTATTTGGCCTATAGTGATTGTCCATGGCCTCTCAACTGAAATGGCCCTCAAAGATTATTCTGGGTTGCTGAGCTTTCCTGAGGGTTGCATTGAAATTGCAGATGGGAACCTTACATGTGCATATTTACTCTTTCTTCATAATAGTGAAGCACGTAAAATTTCCTTTATTGTCAAAATAATGCATTTTTTCTTGCCATGAGCTTTATAGGGATAGGGCCAATTATTTTTTTTCTGTATTATTTTGTATATAATGTAGGTCTCAAAATGCTTTAAAAAAACCTGAAACTCTAAAATAATTGCACTTCCTATGAGATGAAGTCTGAAAAATGAGAGGTCTGCTAACAGATGTGGCTCTGCTGTAAGTGTGCTGCCTTGAGACAGTGCACATGCTTCAATTTCTGAGTGTTGCTAGGGAACAGTGAGAATGGAAAGAGTGTGGTTCTGTGTGATTGGCATTTTCTAATTAGTAAATAATAAATGCTTAAAAAAAGTTAAACTGTCCACGTTAGAATTGCTTTGGAATTGTGATTGGGTGGAAGTCGGCTGCCAGTCACCAGATATCCTGTGTTCCCATGAACCTCTCCTGTAATTAGGCCAAGAGGGTCAAAGAAGAGAAAGACTGAACTCTGTTATACTGGGCTGAGTCAAGGCTAAGAAGTTTCTAGTTAAATCAATAGCAACTACTTCAGCAGCCAAATAGCTCCAGGCATCCCTTTAAACTGATAATTTTGTTAGCTGCTTTTTTCTTGCTCTTACTAGGATGTGTATGGCTTGTTTGGAATCAGAGGGAAGCAGGCTGGTGAGAGGTAACGATTTAGGGAGAGCATTTTGTACATAATGTCCTGTTTTTGATGTATCCATTGTGCAAGGCAGAAGTAAAAGATCACAGAGTGTTAGTATTGCTGCCACTTAGCAGAGGGAGAAACTCTGGAAAGGAAAAGATAAGGAAGTGGTCTACAGAAGAGCACCAAGTGACAGGATTGAAGTGATTTCCTGCCACATCTTAGGTGTGCTGGGTCCTACAGTAAGAATGATTTGATTTTTGACCATTTAAGCATACAGGACTTTTTCTAGTACCTTAAATGAACACAGGTCATGTTGCAGAATATTATATTTCTAGTCTGACTAGCATAAAATCCCTGGATAAGCTTTTAGTTCCAAAAAACATGAAGAGAGCTTTATTAAAATGAAAATTAGTTAGAGAAGAAATGTTGTCTGAGGTTCAGCTGTTCATTGTTCACTGCATTAAATATAAAGGAGTCTTGCCAAGGCATATTTTAACTTCTAATGAGTTATGACAACGTTTCTGGGGCTGAATACTCTCAAACCTCAGCAACTAAAAAGCATTTTTCTTTTTAAGTCTCAAGTCCTATGTAACTGGCTGCTGTTGTTTTTCTGGTCAGAGTGCTTAAGCAAATAGTAAAAGATCTCATCCAGATATGGGAACTCTTTCATTTCCTTCCATTTAGTGACTGCAATATACAGCAACATGTGTGGAGTCCTCCAGGAGCCTGCAAGCATCCACATCTTTCACTTCTGTAACAGGGCACTCTTCTTTTTGTGACTGCCAATTGTAATCAGCATTTCAACTTTTAAGAAATTACTTCAGTTTAGAGTTAAACCGAAAAAAACAACTGAAAATGTTCAGATGATTAGTTATATGAGGCATGTTCCCTTAGAGAATATTTATCTGATCTACAAAGTGTTTTTAATACATTAAAAAAATTCAGTAATATTTTTTTTCTTATGTTGTCAAATAAACAACTTGTAAGATGAAACGTAATATATTGCCTGTAATTCAAGATGCAAGAAAATATGCTGATGAGGTCCAAGATGAAATAATGTTAGAAGTCCACCCAGAAGAAGCAGTCCCAATTCTTTGTTAAATTACAGTTGCTATCACCTGTATTTAGTAAAAATGCCTTTTAATCCTTACTGGTAGAACAACGATTTCCTCATTTGTGAAGGACTATAGGACACGTCTTGCTGCCTCTGTGTGTATTTAGTTTGTCGTTTGATATCAAATTGTTTTATTTATATCATTTTGGAAAAAGAAAAGCATTTCTTAGATGTGCTTGTAGCTGCACAACACAGGGATTTTTCCTCAGTTCTGAAGTGCCATTGTAGGTCCAATGTCAGTTGAAGGTGGCTGTTTTGCCTTGAAATTGTTTGCTATTATATGGAAAGAGATTGTTGTTATTTCTGTGCATTTTATTTATTTATGCAAAGAAACAAAGCATTCAGTACAAACCAGCATGTAAAATTTAAACTACTGTGAAAGGGACATAAAGCAAAGGACAAGAAGCAGTTTATAGATAATTTATTTGAGTAGTCCAAATTTTGAAATAGTGTTTGAAGATGGTAAATATGCATATGCAAAGCCCAGCATTTGCATCAGCATTTAGAAATTGATTAATTACATGCCTGACTGCTGACTGAAAAGCATGACAACCCTCTTTAACTGCAGTGCTTCTTCCATGTGTAGCTGAAACAGGTCTGTAGAAGTAGAGAGACCGTTGCCTTCCTGTATTAGCAGCACTGTGCAAATTCATATTAATGAGTTAATAATGTAGTGACAGATTTAATTGTTTTTCACCTTGCTACAGTCAGCTCCAGCCCATTTTCTAAGTGTTTCCTAATTTGGAGGGATTGAGATTCACCGGATCTTATTTAAAGAAATTAGTGCTCAGACTCTGACTTCAAGGCCTTTGAATAAGGACATTGTGTTCTTCTGAAGAAACAATAATTTCCCCGTACATTTCATAAATGCCCCTTCCCAGGCAGTGTTCTGCACTTTAGTGCATTATTCATAGTTAATAAATAAATTGCAGTGTAATAGAAACATAAATATGAACTTGCTCTTAATGCTGAAACCAATTAAAGCCAATAAATGAAGTGTATGATGGATTCCAATGGGCAGAAAACCAAACCTTAATAATGGGATCAGCAAAGAGGTTTGCTTTCTGCACTCTTGAGATGGGATTGCTGTTCTACCAAAAATAGGAGCAAAATTGTCAGGAGAAGGCTTGAATATGACAGTCTTCATCCCTTGGAAATGCTCTGAGGAAGAGAAAAGCTCTGAAGTGCTTATTCAAAATCAGCCTATTGTCCAGTGGAATAAATCTCATAAAAGGTGAAAAAACCAGTATGTCCCAGCAGGAGCACTGATGAAGGTGAATTGCTTTTTATTTGTCTTAGCTTTTCCATTTCATTTTCATTTCCTTTCCAAGTGTTTGGGACAAAGTTTGCATTGTTAGAGCTCAGCAGTGAGACATCCCTTCAGCTAGAGAGCTCTGAACACAAGCAAATCTAGAACTGGATGTTCGGAAAGAACCTAGCGGAATTGTCTACGTTCTGCTTTTCACTCATGTGCTAGTCTGATTATCTAGATTATTAATTGGCATTTAAATCAGGTGGTTCTCACATCCTTGGTACTGATACATGAATGTTTAATATCCCAAGTTAAGGACTTCTTTTCCCCTGCACAGTTAGTAAACGCTAAAGGAATGGGCTGTCAAAAAGCCCCACGTGTTAATAAGTAGTGGAAGACTCAGCATGGCTCAAATTTTGTTTTCCTGCTGCTGAAAGTGGGTTGGTCATGATTCATGGCTGGAATCTCTGTGTAACGTGTCACAAGTGCTCAGAAGCTGTGAAAGTGAATTGCTTTTGACCTTTCAGATGCATTCTTCCTTTTCGTTCTCTCTCCTGTCCGATGGTGTGATTTGCCTGTAGTGGAGGCACTGCAGCTCAGAAATATGGATTTACCTCGTGCCTCTGCTTCATGGAACAGATAGATTCAGCCACACTGAGGGGGTGAGGGTGCCTGATGTTAGGTGGCACGACAGCTGGAAAGTAGCACTCGAGTCTGTGGGTTTTCCCACGAATGTGCTGCCTCAAACCTTGTTTCTGCATCAGTCAAGCACTAAAGCTTTACTTTAATAGACTGGGGGGGACTTAAAAATGCCAAGGATTTAACAGTGGCCTAGACCTGAATCAGAGACTGTGGTTAAATTATCCCCCAGGGATGACCTGGGTATTTGGAAACAATTTAGCCAATTGCCAAAAATGTCAGGTGGGTGATTTGCTTCTTGACTTCACTATATCGCATCTGCATATAAATCTGATGTATACGCACCAAGAAATCAGCATATCTTTAATAAATTAACAGAAGTCCTGCTCTCTTTTTCCCTTCCTTGTCTTTTTTCTTCAAATATCTGTTAACCAATCTATAGGAAACACCAGGAGAAATTGTAAAGAATTCTAATTATGTAAATGCAAATTTCATGAGGAAAGAAAAGGAAAAACTATATTAGGTAGCTTGGATGAAACTCCTTTGAAATATTGACTTGTGCCATCAAATTAACTTCTGTCTTATATTTATTATAAAGCTTACAACATTTAAACAAATAGTAACTTTATGCAGCAAAAACTAATTATATTTGTTTAGCCTAGTTAAAATGCAGATATGTGTTTTGGCTAATTCACAGGAAAGTTTAGAAGTGCCAATGTAATGTGTTTATTATTCATTTTAATACACAATTTGTCTGGGCTGTGATCTAGGTTTTAACTTTAGAAGTCTTCTGAAGACAAGAAAAAATATTCTGGAATGCTTGCAGAAAATTTTTGATACAAATTGATCCCTTTTGAGAATAAACCCATGAAGGGCTGTTCATAAATATTTTTCAGATTTAATACAATAACGTAATGGAATCTAAATATGACATGCCATCCTGAGACCAATTGCCCATGTAACACAGATGATGAAGTATTAAAATTGTGGTGGCTTTTCTGCTAAAACAAGGGCTCAGTTATTTTAGGAGGGGATACTAAAATTTTATTAAGTAATTCAATGACATGGAAATTCCATTAATATTTAGACTTTGCATGTGAGGCTATGATTTCAGATCACACAGACAAAGGCAGTGCTTGTGTCAGACTTTCCAGAAATGTACAGTTGCTATAGTCTGAAGTCTTTGATGAATCTCTGGAAGAGTGTCCTGGTTTAGTTCTGTAACACCATTGATTCATTCTGGTCTCTTTGTCTTTTAACTTTCTACTCCAAATATGGAACCTTTTTTCAGCCTTCCAAAGAAATTGAGGCAGGAAAACTTGGGCACAAACCACGGAGGAGTTCAGACCAGGAAACAGGTTCTGTGACCAGTTTGAACAAGTATCATCTACATA
>VZTN01037945.1:52907-94836 GCA_013400515.1 Erpornis zantholeuca
CCTCAGGATGGATGCATCTGTGCAACAACAGCTGGCAAAACTGGCAAAAAGTTTGGTTGTACTTCATGAAGCTGATTCCATCAATTTCTGCCTCTTAGCAATTCCCAGTTCACTGTCCAAATATTTAGATAATTTGAAAACAGAAAAAAGGAAAATATTCAATCAAAAGAATATCTTTAATATTTGCAGTTTTAAATACCTAGTAGAAAAAAACCCTGATAATAATTCTTTGAATCTCATCACTAACAATTTTCTTTTATATTACTATAGTATTGGGGAAATTGTGAACTGTATTTACCATGTGTTACAATTAGTATCAGCCCCCTAAAAATATTTAGAGGTAAGGTGAACTCCGAGATCAGAGTAAAAATAAAAGAAAGAGAAAAGATGAGTTTCTAGATGCTGTTAGGATATAGAGCCTTCTGGAATCTTGGGGTTAAAGTTCAGTAAAATTTCAATCAATAAATAAATTTGAAAATAATCTTTCTACCTTCTCCACTTCTGCACCTGCAGGTAACAATAATAGCAGAAGCAAGTGCTGGTCTCTCTGCAGGACTACATACAGGGTAATAAATGCAAGAGAGAAACTGTAGGAAATAAAACATATGCAGGATGACCTGATTTGCTGAAAGGTTCACAAGAGGTTAAGTGCATTAGTCCTAGCAGAATCCACGGTTTTCACAAGGCTTAAAATTTCCTGGGAATTAAGACTGTTTTTATCTTAGTTTTACATTTTCAGGGAGACTTTTCTCTGAAAGTAGGCTCTTATATATCAAACCAAACTGATTTGGCAAGCAGCTGCATGGTGCAGTGGCATTGGCAGGAAAAACAGCATCAGGTGTAGAGTCAGCTCCAGGGGTCTGAAGAGAACCACCAGACAGGAAAGAATCTCTTAGTGTAGTGATTTCATTTTGCTCTGATTTACATTGGTCAAGGGCCCATTAACCTATTGCAGACAGACTATTTTGCTTTAGTTGTATTTCTTGTTACCTTCTTTGGCTGCCATCTCGTAAAGGCTTTTGCTTTCTCCCTAGTCTCATACATTTAGTAAACCACATCTACTATTGAATAATTTTCAAAGGTCTTAAATTTCATGGAATGTATATATTTGCCAATTTAAACTGTCCAATATTGTTTATAAAGAAGCCACATTTGATGTCACTATGATATCACTACATGAATCTGATATTTTTCCTTCAAAACACAAAATTATTATATATTTACTTTGATATCTGAGTATGAGAATTGTCTTTTATTGTTGTTTCTGTAAGTTAGAATCAAAAATCGAGGTCTAAAATAGTTTTGGAAAGTAAAGAATATGAAAATATTATTTTACTGTATTATATGATATTTAAAGAGACTTCTAAAATTGTTTTGGGCTTGTTTTTTTTTGTTTAAAAGTATATATTACCATCAGGAGAAAATCAAGCAGGCTGGACTGAATAAAGGAAGAAGAGCTATATGACTTTCGCAAATAGTAATTTCTTTTCAAGTTATATTCATTGTATCATTTTGTCTGTAAATTTTTCTATGACAGACATGCTTTCAAAAAGAAATTATATCCTACTATCACCTTAGAATTACACCTTCCACCTATTTGTGATGACTTGCATTCCCATGCATGCAGTTTCTGTACAAAAGAAGATACATTTCAGCTAGGAAAAGGGTGATTTTTAAGATTCCGGGTTTGCATGGCTTATTTGAATTTATTGATGGTTCGAGACTTGCAGTTTCTTTTGAGATTTTCATATGTACCAGAATGGGAGAGTCCAAGAATGATACCCAGATCAATGTAAATTACACAGACTTTTGGCAACAGACATTTCCCAAACCCCTCATGAGATAAAAAGGACCAGGAGAAAGGCTGACATGGAGCTAAGCTCATACTTTTCCTGCTGTCTCACAGCAGGAGTTGTGCTGGGACAGGACACTGGATTCAGACTGTGGTGGGGCTGTGGCTGTGTCCTTCCACACTGGGCAGAGCATTTTTATTGCACAGCTACAGGAACTGCCTTGATAGCAGGGTGAGTTTGGGACATTGGCTGAGNTGCAAGAAGGGTGAAGTGATTGGAAACCCTAATGTGATATTTGCGTTCATTAATTAATGCTATCACTACAATGCTTTATGTCATGTATCACAGAGCAGACTTTCCTCTGTGCTTTCTATAATTAAGTTTCTGACAGCCTACAGAAACACAATAAATTTCTTAGAAATTAAAGCTAGGCTTGGCAAGCTCAATAACAGCAGAGTAGTTTTTAATATTCCTTCTAAATTTGCTCAAAGTGTAGAGCAGGTCAAGAGCAAGTTCAATTTACAGATTATTCTACTGGATGAAATGGAAAGTTGCAAGCCAATGAAAATAAATCCAAGATAAAACATTTTTCTGTCTTTAATTTAAAGTGCAGTTCTGTGATAGAGAAAAGTTAAAATTCATAGAATTCATTAGCACAGCAACAGCATAGTTTAAGGTGGAAATGAGTATTTTCAGAAATGTTCAGACATTCTTTAATATGTGAAGTTAATGTTATCATTAGTGGCACATCTCAGAAAAAGTTCTATCTGTCGCCCCCCTATAGAAAATCATTCCTCCAGGAGAGGAATATTGCTGCAGTCATTGTGCTTTCAGTTAATGAGATGTGGGTCCAATTCGTTAGAGTTTTGTTCTAATAAAGTTTATCATTTACTGGAAAACTGGCTTGCTTTCAAAACAGTCTCTTGATGGCATGACATTCTTTTTTCCTCAGAAACTCTGATACGCAATTTAGGTGTTGATGGCTATAGGCTGTATAGGTGTACCTTTGTAGACGGGCAGGAAACCAAGAAAAACAGTGACAAAGCATCCAAAATTTTATAAACAGCACTGAGATGAAAGATAGGGCCTGCTTTGCTGTGCTGTTAAAAGTTAGATGCAAATTAGCAAACTCTGTTGCTCCTCATAGCTGAAAAAGTCATAAGTAAAATGTGATTAGTTTATTACATTGATTATATTCCTTGCAACATGCCATAGATATGAACTCTTTCAAGCTTTTAGCAAAATTTGTTGAATTCTTCCTGTGCAAAGGCTGCTGAATCCCTCAGGTGTTACAGTTCTGTCTTATGATAGGAACCATTTGCTAATAGATGAGCAAGGGCTGAATTTACATCAGTTAAAATGTTGTAATGGTATCCAAAGCTTTTGCTGAATCCTTGAAAGTTAATTCAGGTCTGGACCTAGAGTTCTCTTTCTTCAGTTTCACTTGTTTTGCTTTTTTAAATTTTCTTTCTGAAGATTACTTCCAAAATTTAACAAGTTCTTCTGCAGCTTCAGAAGAATAATTTAATTTACTGAATCAAATATGTGGTTGGAACAAGGGCTGCACTTTGACATGTTGCTTTTCACTACATTAATTCTGGTTTTATATTGCTGGAACTCAAGATCAGAAATGCAAAGTTCCCCTGGGCCATTTGCTATTATGATTTAGGTATCATTTTTTCGTATGTTAGTATTATAAGATTGGAAAACAAAATATTACAATTGAAAGGAAGAGTACATTCTGATTTTGTATTAGGAAAATTCTTCCAAATCCCTGTTATACATGAAATAACATACTAGGGCTTTCTTAATGCTAATCTTTTCCTATGAAGAGAGAAGGTGGAAATAGGGTAAATACCTCAGTGTTACCCAGAATCTGTTTGTGAGGAGTGTGATCAAAGCCTCTTAATGAAAGGAGAAGGGCTCTTTTACTCTCCTGGGGAAAATTTTTCTTTTAAGCCTGGGTCTTTAGGCCATCTCCGAATTTTCTACTTTCTTCCTTTTGATAATATCAGGCTGTATCATCCAAGAGGTAATCCAAGTAATTTACTTTCCTGTGAAAATACTGTCTCTATGATGCTGTTTTCTACAGGGTGCTCTCAGTTTTTATTGTTATGTATTTTGGCAGTAAGTGTAGGGCTCATTGTAAAGAAAAAGTAAATATTGGGATTTTGAGTTTTCTAATTTAGATTTAAATAATCTTTGCTTCAATTCACATCATTTTTGTATGTATTATAAGCAAAGTAAGTATATTGCAAATTTTAAACTTTCTTTTTTTGTTTTATTAATTTAGTTTTCCAAAGATTGCCTAAGGTGAAAGTCTGTTGACTAAGGCCTTCATTAGCATAATAAAATAAGCATAGTTTTAAATATCTGATACAATTAGACCAACTCTTTGCTGAGTTCTTCTCTGAGCACACCCATGAAAAGGGTGTGCATGAAAAGAATTTAATGTAAGGATATAATGAAACTTTTTACGAGTAATTACAAACTTTGCACCTTCTAGAACAAACATCTCCCAATTATCTCATTTTGTGCTTCATCCATTATACAAGTCTGTCAAAAAGTACTGGTTTTTCCAAGGCACTTGATTAACATTGACCAGTTTTGCTTCAGTCTCTGCTCAAATTAATGTAGTGAGATTAACACCAGAATTATTTGCGGCAGGTTGAGTCTGTCATTTAATTAAAATAAAATAAGGCTGTCCATAAAAAGCAAGTTCTTTACTCTTATTCGTCCAAGTAGAACTGATTTCTGCAGTTTAATTTATGCAGGAATCATTTTATTCCACTTCCCAACAAGATAAAATGTTCATTTTCTTGTTAATATATCTTATTCATTTAAAATTACTAAGGAGATGGTCATTTTGTTGAGCAAACTTTGCATGAGGGAGGGAATTTGCTGATGTGACATGGTGGTAAAAGCTTGAAATTGCCCTAAATGTTTGTGCTACCAGCCTGCAGTGCTAATTATTTCTTTAATTACAATGCATCTAATTATATTCCACATTTGTATACATAACCAGAAAGGATCAAATAATAAAAAACCCCATTCTTTAATTAAAATTTCAATTTCATGTCTGTTATTAAAATGATATTAGCATTTCTAGAGAGAGAGATTGTATTCAGCTGCCCAAAGCAGCGGTCAGAAAATCTGCATCTCAACTATGGCCTTTCAAATATATGTTAAATATATAGAAAATAACGTTCATGGATTAGTAGTCCATGGGGGCATTTAAGACACACTTGGTATGATTTTTCTGCAAGGAACACAGCATTTTAATCAGTAATTTAAAAGTACAAATGCAGAGGAACAAGGAAAGGTTTGCTATATGGATGAAAATAATTCTGAACGCTTATTTTCTTTTAGTTGACTGTATAAGTAATTGATATGTTTTTAATTATAACACCATGGTGCTTTTACAGTACTGCTGCTCTCAAGCAAGGGAATCTCCAAGGCAAGACTTGGTATTTCTTTGTGTCAAGATGATATAACTTTGCCTCAGGCACAGCCACAGGCTGGAAACACTTTGAATAGATAAAAAAGGAGACAGATGGACATCTGTAAGTTCATTACCATTACAAGTCTGAGCATGGCTCTTTATTAGAAACTGATGCAAAAAAATACATGAGAATATAATTGTGCAAATATCACTGGATTTTAAATATAGGAATGTGAAGTACAATGATTTTTGAAGAGATTCTGTCATTACAGTTATCAGTTTTGTAAACTACATATTTGCAGACATAACCCTAACAGACCTTGGGGTTTCAATGAGAAAAGAAAAAAGATATTCTTTTTATTTCAAAATTAAGGCCGAATTTAATACACCCTTTCAAATAGATCTGTTGTGTTAAGGCTTATATTCTCTTATGTTTTATATTCTATAAATAAGTATTTTCAATATTTAATGTGCAACAGGCATTAAACATTTCTGCTACATTACTAAAAAATAAATTAGGGATTCAGTAACTGAAGGTTCTTGCAGGTGAAACAACTGAAGTAAAAGGAACCTAAGAGGAAAGAAATCCTGAAGATTTAAACAGTGAATTTGCTTTTAGTTTGTAATAATTTGTATTATATAGTACCCAAGACTCCCATGGGCGACTGGGGCCATATTATACCCAGTGTTGTGGCCTGAAAAATTTCTCACCTTTTTCCTGAACACCCATGTAAGAGTGCATTCCCTCCCTTTTATTATTTTTTTCTTTTAATTTCTGCTGTTGCTTTTAAAGGTTTTTTTTAACTTGGACCACTTCATTAAATTTAGCTGGCATTGAGCTTGAGTTCAGAAGTGAGAGTAAATGGCCAAAATGGAAAGGAGTGGGAGCTGACTTTCTGTGATAAGGTAGCAGAGCTGGCTTAGCTACACCAAAATGTGAGTAGGGAAAAATGGTTTGAAAAGATAAAGTGATTATACCCATCTCTGTTGTATTAGGTGAAGTTTGCACTAGTAATTAATCTAGAAATAGAGTTGTTCATTCCTACATACAAGACTGGTGGAGACAGTGAACTAGAAAGGGAGGAAAGGACAACCTTTGTGCTCCCCCAGCTTGTGAATATTTTGATAAGGTAGAAAGAATTTTTATTTGATTTTGTGGGGTGTGTCCTATGTTATGTGAAATGTACTCCATTATACTTGCTTCTACTCCCTGTCCAGCAGCTGAGAGAACAGAAAAAGTGATTTGAGGGAGTGTAAGAAAGAGGACACTTAATAGAAGAGTGCTCAAACCCAAAAACTCCCAAAGGCCATGCACTGAGCCTATGCCTGGGAGCTGTGAGGGTTCTCATGCTCTGCTACTGCTGTTTGTGCATCTGAATTCCAGCCTGGCTGATAATGATAACTGAGGAAGACTTCCACAAGTAGTAGCACAGAAGAAATACAACTGTGGTTTCCAGAAGTACAATACTGCATACCCTATTCAGAATTAAAGAAGTGCCTGCATTGGAGATGGATGCATTCTTAAAGTCAACACAGAGGTGACACTGCTCATGCCATTAGTTTTGATCAGCTTTAATGAATCCCCACGTGGTTAAATTAAATGATTCTTTTAAGAGTTTGAGCGCTTTTCTCAGTGAAGGCAGCCTCTCTATCAATGTATTATTGCTTAGATAACCTGTTTCTCTTGTGAATCAACAGTTCTCAGAAATACCATCAGGGTATCTTTTTCTTCAGAGACAGATTTACATTTATTTAAAACACAGAATCTCACTATTGTTCTCTCAGAATGATTCCAGCTTGCCTTAATATATTCTTGTTAATACATACACTCATACTTCAGGGCTCTCAGATTTCTCAGGGACCCTGGAAATTCAAGTTATTCATCACTATTAAAAGTATCGAAGTGTATCCATGTACAGTTCATCTCTATCTACTTGCTATTAACATTTTAGCATCTGTATAGTTACCGCAATGTTGACAGTTGTTATCAAACTTGTTTACTTAAAATTGTTCACTTCTCTCTAGGGTACAAAACTGTACAGCTGCACAGCTCCTCTCCTGCTCCAAGACCTGCTGTGGCAGACGCAGCTGGTTGACTGGCAAGTTAGTGGAAGAGAAACTAAAGAGAAGTCATGGGACTTCTCTTCAGGGAATGTGAGTTGCCCATGAAAGCAGACTGAGAAAAGGAAGAAATTAATCTGTATCTATTTAGCTACTTGACAGTCAGCCAGTGTGGGCAGCTGATAACATACCTTAAGATAATGTCACCTTTCCTTAGGGAAGCACTTGAGGTTGGGGAAAAGCAGGGACAATTCATTTTGGCTACACCTTCCTTGTTTCTCCCCTCTCTTATGGCCAAGTGGCAGGGTCATATAGTGCATTAATGGTTGATTTCGAAACAAGAGGAAAAAAATATTTTTCGGAGTAAATTTAGAGATATTGTCTAAGAAGAAAGTTCTCCTCATTTTCTCATCTTCTCATTCTCATTTTCTGCATGTGAATGGGGGACTCGAATGCTTGGTTTAAATAACTGTTTCTGAAAGTGTACCCTGTAATACCCATAACAGTCAGAGGAAGGGCAGAAACCCAACTGTGCTTTGAAACTACAGAAATAGATCCTTCCTCTAATGCTTATTGTCAGTTGTCTACAATTTAGGCAAAAGTCAAATTGTCAGCATGATAAATGTGTTAGATTGATTCAAATAATGCTCAAAATGATTGTGTTGGTTTACTACACACTTTTGCATTAACTATGAGCTGGTGGAAAATTCACTCAAAACAATCGCCCCTTTTGAGTGAGACTGTAACAAATTCTGACAGGCTTTTTAAATTTCCTTTGACAAAGTACTTTATTACAAATGTCTCATGAGTGAATCCAAGGAATAATCAGTTATTTATTACTGACCACCTTCTCATACAAGTTCTAGATAGTACATTAATCAGGGTTTTCTGTCACAAAGGTAATTTGTGTTGTTCAGCTCTGCCTGAGCTTCACATCTGCTCTATCATATTTAGGAATGCTGACTCTACTCAGAAGATGGAAAAGATGCTAGGCTATATTCTGATTGCAGTCTGCAAAGAAATGAGATGATGTTGCAAGGTGGTGTTCTTTAAAGACTCAACAGCTTTGCAGCTGTTAATGTTTTGGAGTAAATTTTAAGGATTATGAAGTTTGGAATCACTGGGGCTTTACAAGGGCTGCACACTAGATGGAAGTAGCATCCAATACAGGACTCAAAAAATTTTGGGCATCTTCCTACCAAGGAAACTTTGGGTTGTCACAGCTGCTTGACTTCAAAATTGAAGGAAAGTGTAGTTCTAATATGATAAGCTATTCTATAATTTCTTTAGATTTAAATCTATATGTGATTGATTTTAAGCGAAATTATGAATACTCTAATTATTCACTTCTCTGAATGGTCAGAGGGTGTTTATGGAATGTTGGGTAACTCTAGAGTAATTCAAGTGACTCTAGAAGGGGAAGGGAGCAAGGGAGCAAGGTGGCTTGATCAGCACTCATAAAATTCTTCCCTTAGTCTTTTGTGGCTTTGCATCCAAGTTTGGCAATTTGAAAGCCCAATTAAATGGATACAGTGGAAAAAGGAATTTGCTTAAAAATTAGGCCCTCCAGGAATTGGGGCCAAGGCACATTTTTCAGGTGTCTTTAGGGCTCCCTTGTTTTCAATACTGAGATGATAGACACCAGGGCTGTGGTATCCCATTTGGCAGTGACAATTTCATCCACCCAAAGCAGCACCAACTTTTATTCTCACCTTTCACGTTCATTAACTGTTGTGTTACATCAAGGAACGGATCCAGCTTGTAAAGGAGTTGCCAGTGTTTTGCTGGAACCTTTCCCCTGTTTAGTCCCTTGGTCCCACAGGAGAGTTGTGCCAGTAGAGTATGAGAGGCAGCACCAGGGCAGGAATGAGCAGTGAGGGGTGCAGGTGCACTGAAGCTGAATACGGATGGAGCCAGATCACAGGACAGCAGAGGGACAGGAGACAGGGATGGGTGGCTGGGAAAGGCAGGGAGAGCTTGGGGGACAGAGGAGTTTGGCAGCAGAGAGCCCAGGGACAGAGGGAATTAAAACTCCCTGTTTGAGGAGTTCTGCACCAGTAAAGGAGAGCAAAATATAGCATGCAGAGGAGGCAGTAGATGATTGAAAAATATAAATAAGGTTAGCAAGCTGCCCCCATGATAAGAACGGTTAATCAGGAGGACATTTTCTGGTCTGAAAGCTTCATGTGATTTACCTGAGATAAGAGCCTTGAAGTGTAGCAGCTGAGGAGGATATGCTTGGGGAATTCACAAAGAGGTTGGAGAAACTATTAGTTTGAACCATGACAGGGCCTTTTCATCATTTTCATTCTCACCATAAGACACATTGAGTAGTATATACACTTAGGAAACTAATTACTATACGCCTAGCAGGCCAGACCTAGATTACTTACTGAAAACAAATCTTCTGAAGGATCAAAGTATTAAGAGATTTCAAAATGCCGGTGAGTTATGATGCTTGTCAGTATTCAATATCAAGTAATGATAAAACCAAGTGGCTGTAACAAATTATTTTGTGTCCAGTTGAATAGATAATTATGACTATCCATCCCAAATGTGCCACTGCTTAAAGCTTAGTTGCTGCACTAATAAACCTAAGCTGTACCAACCAAGATGCCAAGCTCAGTTTTGATTGTGCTATGTGATAATTCACCTCTTTAGTCACTTTTATTTCAATGGAAGTGAAACTAATTGAAAATTATGAATTCAGCTTTTCCAGCATGAAAACCCTAATTTGGTCCCTGGATTTGGGGACTGTTTCAAAAATACTGTTTTTGTTGGAGACCTGTTTTATCTCCTGATTAAACCTTCTTGTAATGGCCAGGCGAGTGCAAAATCATACTGTACTGGGAAAGCAAGATTTGTTTAATTTGGGTAGGCAGAATCATGGTTCTTTAGAAGTAACAGGCTGGGCTTTGTTATTCCCTGAAAGTGCAGGAAGTTGTGCTGGTCTGTGTGCAAATGGGAAAGGTGGCCCAACCTATTTGTGATGTGTTTGTGGCCGGTATGAAAGTGAAGATCACAATCTCACTGCTCCCTTAACAGCTTTACAGAAATCAGTGTTAGAATGGATCATCTTTGAACCTAGCAAAGAAGTGTGAGGGACCTTGGGGTTTGGGGGGTGTTGGGGTTGTTTTTTCTTTTTCTTACTCTGCTGCCTTTTGCTGAAATGGAAAGTAGTTGGCAGCACAAGACTATCCAGCATCTTGCAGGTAAAGATGATAACATCACTGTTGTGTACATCGTAGCCCCAGTCCCTTTGAGAAAGATGTGTTCTCAAAGTCATTGAAGAAGAAGGAGTTTGAAATGATGTGTTTCCAGTGAAAGCCTTTTCTCTTGGAGAGTAATTTCAGGCATCAAGCAGTGGGGTTATTAGACTTATTTATTTTGCCATCACATTTTCCTCTGTATTATAGCACAGTATAAAAAAAAGGAAAAAAAGAAAAAAAAGAAAGTGGTCTTGCATCATAGCAAGTGAACTGTGGAAACATAAAAGATACAGGAAATTCGTGTGTTCTTGTTTTTGAGATTGCTTAAGGGGAATGGGGATTTCTGTATTATTTTTATAATGGATCAAAACAGCAACAGCAAATTCCCTTTGGTCTTATTGATTTAAATTTGGTAGCTAAGGGAAACAATCAGAATCAGTAAATAGAACCTGTTCTTTTGTTCGCTTTAATGAGCAACTTTAAGCTTGCTTGATATACATGATTGTGGGTTTTGGCATGTGTAATTTATAATTATAGTGCAACTCGTCACAGTTTGGCATCTTTCAATTTTCTAGTTTCAGACCTCTGCCTGTGAGTGTTGTGCTATGTACCTATTTGCAGAAGGATCAGAGTATATGTTAAGACAGTTTCTAGACAGCCCAGATAGACACCAGGATAAACATAACTGTGCTGGCCTAAGCAGATATGCAAAACCATAAGCAGTGAAGCCTCCCTGTTTTTCCTTCTGAGTCTGGCGGGTCCATGTGTGTGAGAAGTCAGACATTCTGGCTCCTCTATGGAGTCATTTCTGATACAGAAAGTGTCTGCTGGAGAAGTGACTGAACAATATGCTGTTTAAAAATGTATAAAATCATAATTTGTTTGGGAAAGCTAATTATGACATGAAGTGCTGTACTAAACATGGTCCATCTTACTCAGAATTTGACTTCTGATAGTGGCTTATGGCAGACACTTTGGGAACGGCAAAGTAGATATATTTGAAATAGTGTTTTCATATCCTTCTTCTTCCTGTGGTCAGATTTTAAACTGCCCTACTTAGATACCAACTTAACCTTAGAGGATGAGATAGAATTTTCTTTTCAATGTTCTTTCCTATAATTGTAATACAGGATATCCTTACTATACATGTATAAATGTCCAATCCCAAATGAAATAGAATAGACTCCTATATGTACCTGGTGGCAGGGAGTTTCCTAATGTAATTGTAACAGTGAAAGCATTTATTCAGTGTTTTCAATTCCACCATCTTTCATTAGCTTTCTTTTTACTCTTGCTTTATGATGTGTATGGAATGATAATGTCAGATCTATCTTTCCTGTCATTTTAGTTTAGAATTTGCCCTTTTTGTGTCCTTTGCTATTTGTCTCTTTTCCAAGACAAACTGTTTAAGTCTTACAGTCTCTCTCTCTCTGTGATAGTTTCTCTATGCTTGTATTGCTTTTATTGTCCTCCTTTAGTGCAGCCTGTGGCATCCCAGAGGATGCTGAATTAGAATGGATTGCACATCATCTTCCACTCATACCTAACGCTTCTTAATGCAATAATGGTCCAAGCAGAGGCTCACACTGAGCTTCCTGTGTTACAACAGCCAGGTCCAAACCTGGCTATCAGGAGTACTGGTAGTTTATACTCTTTCCTTCCCCTTACACTTCTACCCATTGCCTATTCACCCACTAGGGCAAAATTACCCCAGAATTCTTCACAGCTTTCCCTGAATTGAATTCCTTATTTGCAAATACTGCTGCTTTGTTGTTCACCTGCACTGCCATTGATAAATATATTAAACTTCAGATTTAATATGATACCTTGGGGCATTTTACTGGTCAATACATTATACTTGTCACAAACGATTAGCTTGTGAAACTGTGATGCTTTTGGATCATTAATCCTTTTTAATGTTTACCTTGTTACTATATTTTATTGATAACAGGCAAACATTTTTGGTGCTATGCACATATTTTGCTAAACATAGGGAGAAAACTTGGGAAGAGAAACTATTTGCTAATCCTTTTTTCGTTAAATCCTTTTTACGTGGAGTAATGTTGTTAGTCTCATCACAACAAAATAAATTGTTTTTTGCCGGCTGAAGCCAGAGTGAAAATTTCACTCAAACAAGGCAAACATTCAAAGTGAAATCATGTTTTATGACTGCACATTAACACTGTCACTCCCCTTTCCTATAAATCCTGCTGATGGTATTTGATAAAGCTAGCTTCAGTGCAAGCTCTGAGCTTAGGTTTTTTTGCTTTATTCTATTTGGAAGGTTAAGCCCAAATATGAGCCCAGAGGACCCTGTTCATTGCTGTTGGAATCTAATGTGTTCTAAGTAGGTTATGGGTCTCTTAAATTAGGAAACAGCTCCACAGCTTAACAATGCCACCTGTTCTTAAGAAGAATTTTTCTGACTCCTGAATTCCCCTGAAACTAGCACCTATCCACACACCTCATTCCTGACAGATGGAAACTGAGGGCTCCAACTCTCTAAAAATGCACTAAGGCAAAGACAGTGTTTGCATACAAACTGCCATAATGTCTTATGATCACCAGGAAGGATTTGTGTCTTTCTTTCCCTTTAAAATTAAACTCCAACCCTTACTTGGCACAAGGAATGACCAGGAATGAGGTGAAGCCTCATATGTAATGAAAAAATCCTGGATTTCTTTTGTGAAGAAAAGGACAATCCTCCTCCCTGACGGTATCCATGCACATCCCCTCAGTGGAGACCCACCATCCTTCCCATGGCCTTGCCTTGCTCCAGAACAGGCACTGTGCTTACCTTGGGCTGGTACTCACATACACAAGTGCTGTGTACACTCAGTGCTGTTTCCTAAGGTCAATTCCCCATGGCCGTGTCTGGAAACAGAGTGGGGAGGAGAATGAAAGTATTGGATGTGAAGTGCTCATAGGGCATATAATAAAGGTGCTGTTTGAAGAAATGCTGTATGAGAGACCTTGTCCAGCTCTTCTTGTAAAGCAGGGAAAATAAGTAAACCTGTATCCTCATTGGAATGCAGAAGGCTGCTGTTCCTGGATTATCTTTTCTACAATCGAGAGAAGACGTGATCTGACAGGGTAAAGAAGAAATGTGTTTAATTCTCTTGATGGACTTCACAGTCTCTTTAAAATAGAAGGAACATGCTCGGCCCCACCGATCCCTGGCATATGAAGTGAACCCAAACAGCTCTCTCTCAGCCTCTTGCCTCACTAACAAGGCTGCTTCTGAGTCTGAAGCCTGGCTGGCTCTGAAGGGCTCCACAGGCCAGACATGACTGTGGTGCCATGGAGGGCTTGTCAGGACAGATGTGTCACTGCTGAGGCTTCATGGCTTTTCTGCCCTTTTGTTTTCTACTGAAATGCAAAACACACGTGAATAGAGACTTGTTAACAGTCTCCTTGTCACCTGCTGTATCTGCTGCAAATCAAGTTAAAGAGGAAGGGATTTTGGAACTGGTTATTTCACTTAACTGTTCCTTAATGACTGTTTCAAGGATAGCAGTGTCTGAACTCTTGATATATTATAAGATTTCCTACTTTTTTTTTCCTTTTCAGAAAGGCTAGAGGAGCAATTATATCCCTTTATTTTTTCTATCACTTAATTTAATACTGAGAACTGAACTTAAAAACCTATGTAGGTGATTGGTATCCTTTAGCTATTATCAGGTATCACTTTCTAAGCCGTTTGAATTAGGTTTTAATATTCATCCACCTATCCTCATCAATCATTCAACTTTAAAATACTGGCTTTTAATGATAGCTTTCTAAAGTTTTTCATCTTTTGGGATAGGTGAGAAGGGTGCTGCACACTAGGATTTTACACCTGGTTGCCATTCATTACATATTCCTTTTTAAGTTCAGTGAGTGTTCCACACCTGCTTAGTTTCCTTCTCATCAATTAAATAATGATGCATTCAGTTGTGGCTCTCCCACCCCATAACAAACACAGTTTTGAACTGGATCATCAACTGCAGTGAGCTCCATTTGAAATGAAAATTGCTTTCCAGGTGTTAGAATTCATTATCTCACTGCAGTGGAATCTAAGATAGAGGTAATTGGGTTATATATGTAATGTGAAACCCAATAAAGTGTGGTGTAAGTTGAAAATTACATGACTGGGAGTCATAAGGATTTAAGTATAACCAGGACAGAAACAGGGCAAGAAATTAAATAAAAACTTGGGAAGTGAATAAAGGAATGCTGAATGATGTCTCACCTAAGATGAAAGAAGACAATACAGATTTTAGTGGTACCAGAAGGATATTGCTTCTCTAGGATGTCTTATCAGAAATCTTTTGGCCCAAAAGATATTACATGAAGGACTTCTAGAGCAGGGAAGGTCATCCTGATCTTGCAGAACAAAACCAAGTCTAGGCGTTTAGTCTCAACTATTCCTAACAGCAAATGAATCTATCTTTAGCACTGCTTCTCCCAGTTGTGAAAAATGGATGATTAGGCTTTTGTAAAAGAACTTCACAATATTCAGATGAAAAATGTTGTGGGGTTTTGGGGTTTTTTTTAAGGATGATACAGCCATTTTTGAGTTTATGAGGTGTCCAGATTTTATCTCCTTGTGTTTGGTCAAACACACTAGCAAATGCAAAAAATTGTGGTTTAAAAAAATTACTATGGGTTAAAAAAATTATGAGTATAAAATAGTCCTAGTTAGGCTGTCTAGAGCTTCTGTCCAAAACTATGTTGTTTCAGAAAATCTTCATATGAAGTAGGATCAGATCCATAGGGTTGAAATAATGAAAATAATAAGGATTACATAAAGTCTGGGAGTGCTTATAAGCAGTAAGTAACATTAATGCCAATATCCCCTTAGGCAGGTGAAAATGGAATTGTAACTGGTGTGATGAGAGTTAGCACTGCTAATAAATTCATGTCAAGGTGTACTCGTGTCTATGACTATGTAATACAATTTAAATGTGTATTTATTAGTGGCTTCAGATACAATTCATCTTTCTCAAAAGCAAAGGAAAATTTTAACAGGAGTTTTATAAAAAGTGATCAGAGGAAGGGTGAAACTTGAAGAAAGCAGATAGGATGTTCTCTCTGTAGCAGTATTCAGCAAATGGTTTTTTCTTTCTTAATACTATACACCTGGCATTCAGTTTGTGCTGCAGTGTGTGAGTTGCATGGATACACTGCTAGGGCAGTGTTCCATCTTGGAGCAGATGGCATTAGAGCCCTACATCATCGCTGGGTGCTCTGCATTCATCTTTTAATAATACTGGAATTATTGGGGTATTTTGCTGACAGAGATGGTATGAAGTGGTGCTTCAGTTCCTCCTTCTCTCTCTTTTCTCCTTTTCTCCTTTTCCCTCACCCTCATTTTGAATCCCCCTGGTGAACTGAATCTGCAGAAGAGGTGTCAAGTTACTTCAGTGTGTCTGATGAGTGCAGACAGCTCCACAGTGACACTGGGACGTCTTTACATTCTGTAATGGTGAAGTGTCAGGATCTGGATCAGAAAAATTCTTTTTCTTGACTCACTCTAATGTTCCCTTTCAAAATATGACATGTGAAACTGCAGCTTCTATTTCTAAAGTTCTCCAAGGCAAGAAGAAATATGTAAAAATAAAGGAGGATATGTGCTTGTGATTTTTGCTCTGCTGCACATTTAGGCCCACACAGACGAGTTTACAGTGATATCTGTGCAACTGTATCTCCAGACTGGTTTCAATGAGCATAGCTCTAGGAAATCAATACAACAAGCAGTATTTTTATCAGCTGAGAATTTTTTTCTTAAAGAAAGTGATATTAAGCTCAGGAGTGTAGAACAGCTGTGAATTATACAAATGTAGGCATTTGTGCAAATATTTACACTAAAAGTAATCATCCTTATATTACAAATATTATAATAGGATATTATATAATGCATAATATTATTTATATACATACTTATATCCTTTTAGTATTATATTACATATATCAAAATTATATTACATCCTTATATCTGTTTAATATTACGAATATATTTTTTTACTTTATTTATTTATTAAGAAGTACTGATGCTTTCAGAGTCTGTCCAGGGCACACTGTTTCAGTGTCTTTCATTAAGTCCTGCAGCACCACATCTTTGAACCATGGACAAAAATGCCAAAAAAAATCATAAGCTCTAATGATTTTCCATCAGAATGGGCCAGGTGGGATTACAAGCAGAGCACCTGCAGTAAATGCATCACATCTTGTATACCAGGGAAAGCACTTTTTGTCTTTTCCACATTTTTCAAGGAAAAGTCATATTTAAAATTCAACAACAGCCTTTCCTAAAATCTGTGCTAATAGAACTGTTGAGCTGTGTTTAACAGCTCAGCTGCGCTTGTAAAACTTCAGCTCTGAGCAGGTGCTGTGGGAATCCCCAAACCTAGGCCCTGCAGAACAAAATGGATTTTACCTCACCCAGCACCCACCACAGGGCATGGCCCCTGGCACGGCCACATGAGGGGAGCACAGGAGCTGTGTTCTATCTGGGTGTGATTCCTGAGCAGGGGCACAGGGGCTGTGTTCTATCTGGATGTGATTCCTGAGCAGGGGCACAGGGGCTGTGTTCTATCTGGGTGTGATTCCTGAGGGGGGCACAGGAGCTGTGTTCTATCTGGGTGTGATTCCTGAGCAGGGGCACAGGGGCTGTGTTCTATCTGGGTGTGATTCCTGAGGGGGACACAGGGGCTGTGTTCTATCTGGGTGTGATTCCTGAGGGGGACACAGGGGCTGTGTTCTATCTGGGTGTGATTCCTGAGGGGGACACAGGGGCTGTGTTCTATCTGGGTGTGATTCCTGAGCAGGGGCACAGGGGCTGTGTTCTATCTGGGTGTGATTCCTGAGGGGGGCACAGGAGCTGTGTTCTATCTGGGTGTGATTCCTGAGCAGGGGCACAGGGGCTGTGTTCTATCTGGGTGTGATTCCTGAGGGGGGCACAGGGGCTGTGCTGTATCTGGATGTGATTCCTGAGCAGGGGCACAGGGGCTGTGCTGTGTCCAAATGCTGACTCTGCCTTGTGTTGGTGATTCATCTGAGAACGTGGGGCTTATTCTGCTTTGGGCTGTGCTGTGAAAGTCTGGCCTTCACTCACACTGAGAAACTGTAAGAGCGAGGCTCACCGAAGAGAACAGTTGACAGCTGCTATTTTAATGCCAATATTTTAATGTCTTCCCTATGACTCTTATCTACCACTGTGACATCCTCATCACGTATTCATTGTTTATGGATTTCTAAGTTTGTAGAAAAGTCTGTCATTTGACAGCAGATATTCAAGGGGTCTCTAGCCTTCCCCAGGAGCCTGCTGGGAGCAGTGACTATTCCATATCTTCTGCTTTCATAGGATGGAAGATGCCTCATCCATACCAGTAGCAATAAGCCATTGTTGCCGTGGCACAGCAGTTGGTGAGATAAGATAATTATGAAGCATTAACAGAACACATGAAAAATTAGTTGTAGCTCACAGAAGGAAAAAGAATTCAGCAAACTATTCAGAGTATTAATTTTCAACTGATCCTGTCATAACAGTGGAGAGAAAATACTAATGAAGTGTGAATATGTAAAAAGAAGAAATGATTAATTGAACACAGTAAATATCCAAATAACAAATATTCTATTCAAATGTCACAGATCTGTAAAGCAGTTTTGTTTCTGGGTGCATACATGGACATATGAAGTTCAATTAGTAAGGTGAAATCTGGAAGCAAGTTCTTTGGAAACTACCCATTCCCTCAAAATTTCAAGAACTTATTGATTATAAAATTCAATTTTATTATGTAAATATAATTTATACATGTAAAAAATCTCTCCAGAAATATTTTCAATGGATTGCACTGTATGTATAGAGGATGCTTGCTTGTGGATGTAATACTTCCCACACATTAAAACCTCACAATGAATGGGTCTCAGAACTTGTGCTGAATTGTGGTTCATTAACACCAATCATTCCAGATGTAGTACTGTAACATTAGGAGCTCCTGCTAAGCCAGGAATTTGTGTAAAAACAGATACTATTCTGTCCAAGCTGAACTTCTGCTACTTAAAAAAAAAAAAAAAATAGAATAAGAAATTCTTGGCTTTGTATTTTCAAAGAAAGAATATTTTGATTTACATTACAAAGGTTAAAATTGTGAAAAGCTGGTGCTTTTTGAACAATCTTAACTACTTCGTTTTTAATACATTTTATGTGAAGGTAAAACAAACACTCGGTTAACTAGGAAACCTGTTTGCTCTTTCTAGTCCAATGTGAATCTGGTGCCAGATTGGAGTTCTTCATTTCAATTAATTATCATACTTGAGAATATTTGGTAGCACAGTACAGAGATGCTTGCTCCTTTAGAAAGAAGAAATGCTCAGGAACTCACAAATATTTAATTTAATCTTGAAATTTTCAGTAGGATAGAATTTTCTATAACTGCACAAGAGATCTTTTACAATTAGTTAGGTGGCCACTACCTTATGACTGTAAGTGTGGTCATTGGATAGTGTAATGTTTATATAAACTTTATTTTGCATGATACACTGACTTACTACTCTGTATAATGAACAAAGAAAACACTGAGATACCTGAGATTTTTGGCCTCACCTCTTTGACTTTTATTTTTGCACAATTTCAGTCCTCTTTTAAACAGCACAGTTTTGAATGCAGCACTTCAAGTAAGCCATTAGAAAAACTAGTTAAATATCTTTAAATGGATTAAGTACATTTGAGAAATTGAGCTTGAATTATGTTGGCATGTAATATTGAATATGTAACACAGGAGAGTAAAAATCCATATTGTACATGTAAATGAATAAAGCAGGGAAGCTTGTGGAAGGGTGAAGGACATTGAAGAACAATTTTGAAATATCCATTGATTTGTGATTTTGGTGATAACTAAAAAATTGTCTAAAACACTTAGTATAAAGACTGATAAAACTGGGCAGAGATTTATTTTTATTCTCCTTAGCATACATAGTCTAAGAATTGTTGCAAATCCTTTGGTAAATTCATCTTTTCATGTCTTGCCTCTTGACAGTGTGCTCTAGTTACAAATACTCCTACTGTGCCAGATGGAAAAAGAATATGGGAATAACTGTTAGAGTACTGTATGTCCTGTGGAAAGTGAGAGAATACTTGTGAAGTTGATACTGCTTCATTGGGATGAAGAACAGAGAGAATATTTTAGGGAAACCCTCGTGGATGGGCTACCATCCTCCTGCACTGCTCTAACAAAGTGGGTCTGATACAGGATGGTTGATATGCAGAGCACTTTTAAGAAAGGTACTTTTTGATCTGCATTTCAGAACTGATGCTCCCCTGGCAGTCATGTTCACGTGTGACTCACACACCTTCCAGGTGGGCAGGAGGCATCCCTGAGCTACAGCAGAAAGCAATTCCCTTCTCTTTTCTGTGCATTGTGAATGCAGAATGCAACATGCTCTTGAAAATGTGTCTAACAACAGAGTGCCTCATGCCTCAGGACAGAGAAACAGAAGAGCCCAGTGCTAGACTGTGTTTGAAAATCAAATTATTTATAGGGAAGACTGAGGATAAATTTTCTCCAGGTTTTTTTAGCATAAATCATTCTGCTGAATTTAGCTTTGTGATGCTGGCACAATTTCTTTTTGTCTTTCAGCTGCTCTGTAGCCCTTACTGAATTTTGTTCAGATGAACTATTTTGAAGTATTGTTTTGAGAGAGATCATAATCTAGCAGAAGGGGAAATAAAGGCATTTGGCTAGACTCTTCTTCAAATAACCATGGCCAAGAAAGTCATTAAAGTAAATTAAAAACCAAACATGGTTTTCTCACTTCTTTACTAAATACCACAGTTATTCATCTCTGAAAATGGACAATCTCAGTCAAGCTGTTATTATGAAGAGGAATGGACAAGTTATAATTTGAATGCTAATCAAATTCTTATTTATCAGTCTCAGCTGTGCTGGTTTGGTAGGCATATGCCAACCAATTTAACAAACATTTTGTCTTCCAAAGAGCAAAGTCTGTGTTTGCTTGTCTTCTCCATAAGTGATTTTTAATACACACTATTAATGAAAGACAAAAAAAATACAATAAAATTAAAAGATTGGTCTTGCTGAGGGCACATCTTGTGACACAATATTGACAGAATGTCTGTATTACATCTAAATAGAAAAGATTTGATGGTAAAACTAGTTTGTGATGGAGAGGATTGCAGTTTTTTGACGTTTGCCTGAGGTACCTGATGACAAAAAAAGAATGATCACAAGATGAGGAAGAAAAATCAGATTATTTTACTTATTTATTTTCCATAGTGTCACTACAAATATTTTCTGAATATCTGAAACAGTTATTTGATATTATGTCTAGTACTCTCTCTTGAGATTCCCACGTCTGTCTTGCTCCAAGTGACGTTCCTGTATCTGTCTTTAGCTTTTGCTGTGCTTTAATTCAGTCTGTTACCTTATGGGAGATGGTTTTGACTTTCTTCGTGTTAAAGGTAGTTGTGATATGCTATTTGTAAGTGCAACATGTCTTGCAGTGGATAAGGTTGTTAATGAAAAAAGGGAGAAAAAAAGGGGAGGGGGGCAGGGATGAGGGCAGAGGTGGGGCTGTTTTTAGCTCTGTGGTGTGGTGGTGCTGCCTATTTCCCTGTCCTGCTGCCCCAGCAAGAATGGGCTGCTTAAGTCTATACAGGTTCAAGGCATTAATGATGGCTTAGCAGAGCACACGTGAGATTTGATTTGGCAGCTGAAGTGTGACACAAATCAAAACTGTTTCCCCCATCTCTGCTGTTGCTGTGTTGCAGCCAGAGTGGGGTGATCCAAGCCCTGGGTTGCAGCTTTCCCCTCTTCACACACAGTTATGTGTGGTGTTCAGCACTCCCAGACCTCAGGAACACCAGGTCCATAATAACAGCATCTCATGTTCATTGCTTTGTGTCCTCTGAAGACAAATCCTTGTTTTGGAGTCCAGATCCCAGATAAGCACAGGCCAGCCAGACCCATGTACAGCTGAAGCAACTTTGTCTGCATATTTTAGGCGTTGATATTTTGGCTCAAAGAGGAGCTCTGTGTGAGACTGAACACCAGACTAATAAGAATAATTCAGGTAGTCCAGAAAAGCTGGGACTGCCCCATCCCTGGAAGTGCTCATGGCCAGTTTGCATGAGGATTTTAGCAATGTGGTCTAGTGAAAGGTGCCCCTGCATTCAATACTTCTAAAACCCACCTCTGCAATTCATATAATTGGCCTATTTTTTAAACACTTGCTTGCCTTTAGCAAATACATTAAACAACTTTTCTAATGACTATTTTGCTATCCCAGATCTTGCTGAGGGTAGACTTCCTTTTATCTTTGCCTTTCAAGAAATAACCTTACCCTAAAAGTTCTCCAGATTCAAAGCATGGATTTTACATGTTGAATTCAGGACAGGGCCTGTGTATGGGTGGCTTTAATAACCATAAAAGAATGCTTACTTTTCTGGGCAAATCCCTTAAGGGAGTTTATGGGTCACCAATACTGAGTATTTAGGAGAAAAGAAAGCATTGATTTTGTGCCATAGTTGACGTTTGCCTTGCTTTTGGAGCTTTAGCCTAACCCAAGTGCAATGAGTGAAGTAATTTAATGCCTTTGGTTCTAGTAGGACTTAATGTTTTAGAGTTTACAAGTTCAGTTTCTTACATGATATCCCCATTGACTTACACAGAGAGATCAGAATGATTTACAGTCACTGCTGGACTTCAGAATGATTCCCAGAATTTTAAGCCCAGTGGTACTTCAATAAGCCACTGTAATAAGATATTTTATCGTTATGGCTCTGAATGTCCTGCAGTGTACGGTAATTCAGATATAAAATAATTAGAAGCAATTAAAGACCATTATAGTAAGGATTACTTTGTGCTAATGACAGACTGTTTGACTGGAGCAAAACTACTTCTAAAGTCGTTCAGGGAACATGATACCTAGTCAAGGTGGGAAAAGGAGCACATGTCTGAGATTTGAGTGGGAAGAAGCCTGAATAGATGAGGACTTGTTCTTTCACCACGTTCTCCTTTTCTTTATGTATCCCCCAAATTCCAATGTATTTATAATTAAGAATTTTGTTCATTAAAGATATTAATTTAACTACAAAAAAATGTACAACTTCATGAAAGGGTATTTCTTAACACGTAAGAAGAAAAGATACAATGTTTTGTGTTTAGCTGCTGATTTTTGATAGCAGTGTTTTATTAAATGTATTAAAATCAATAATGCTGATTTTTCAACTCTGTCAGCAAAATGTTTTTAGTAAAATAGATATTTTATTTATTTTAAATAAAATTCAGCAACCCTCAAGAGTCTGTCAGGAGAGAAGGCATTCAGCTTAGACTACTTGAGAAATATATATCACAGATAATTTAAGTCTTGAACACTTAGGATTACCATAGCCACTTCTAATTTATATTATGTTTGAAAAAAAAATACAATATATTGGTGATGTGGCATCTGCCCTTGTGTGGAAGAAACCCTCCAAAATTCTGAAATTCTAAAGTACCCTCTGTGCTACACTTTTCTCCAAAAGCAGAGTAGGAGACAAGAGCTGGCTAAACATGAGAGGCTTGTTATAAATTTGAAAATTGTTATTTTAGTTTACACACAGCTGAATAAGATTTGCCTACTGAGTTACAGAAGTACTACAGGTCTAGTAGTAGTAGAACATACCTGATAGAGTTACACAATTGCTGTTTCTTCCCCAAGAGCCCCCCAAAAGTATGGATTCTGCCCAGTATCTGAAAGCTTCCTTTCAGTCCTCTTCAAATTCTTATTGTAGTTGCTGCTGATCACTGCACTGCTTGTGACTCAATCCTGCCTCTTTCTTATTTGAAGAGAAGCATATATAGAAATAAAAACCATGAACAAAGGTAAAATGGGTAAACATTTCCTTAGGTACAACTGTGCATGTAAGATATTCCATGTCAGGTAGTTGTCTTTCTGAGATCCATGGCTCTGTCTCTCATTACAGATTACTCTGCAAGAAGCCATAAAATTGTCCAAATAAATGTTTTTCTCTTTTATAGATAAACATGAAAATAAGTGCTTTTGTAAATATCCAGCAGGAGAGTTGCACAAATGTTAGTGTATCCAACTGCTTTAATACATGACCATTGAAAAGAATTCAGTTTTACCAAGCTGAGTGCAAACAGTACTGCCAGATCCTCACCTACAGTGATGCTGGAGGAAAATACAGCTTTTAACACATAAACATTGGAAACTAAGGAAAATATTTGTGTGTCCATGAAGAATGCAAATGTTAACACAGTTTTTATGTGAAGCATAAAGACAAGCATATAACTAAATATTGCTCTTTATGTGAAAAGAAGCAATTTTGTGTGTGATTTCTTTCTAGCTGTCTTAAAATAAAGTGATTGTTTCTCCTCTGAGAAGTTTTTAAAACATAAATTATAAAATTTAATCCCTGCAAATGGGCTGTAATTGCATATTTTAGCAATACTTGTGAAGAGGACCTAAATATGGAATTCTCTCTGGGATGTTTTTACAATCTCAAAAGTAAGAACCCTAATTTCCAGTGCTGTCTGTTATATGAATGGCTGAATCCTATGGAATAAAATCCTTTCTGTATCCATATTTTCTAAGCTGAAAGACCTTGACAGAGAGTGGTAAATGTATAACCTTACAGAAACTATTATTTAGGAGGTAGTGATGTGAGAGATCCAGTGCAAAAAATGTTACTAAAGTTGTAAACATAAGTAAGAAAGTTGTGTGCATTAAAAATGTACAGCAATGGAGAATATTTCCTAGACTTCTTAGTGATGCTCTATTTATCTAATTTTAGGCACTGCTGCAGAAGGTATATCTGCTGCAAAGTCCTGTACATCCTCATATCTACTCAGAATTTACCATGGCGTCCTGGAAAGAAACAACAGAGTCACTGTTTAAGGATCTAAGCTTAAAAATCTTACAATGAAGTGAAAAGAATCAGTTTTACAGATGAAAGGAAGTGGAGCATTATCTTATTGAGTTAAAAGGCAGTACATGTAAACCATTTAAATTGCCACTATGTCAACCAGAAAAGTTCTGTCTTTAGATCATGATATCAGTATCCAATTCCTACAGTAACTCTTCAGGCAATCACTGTTCTCAGAAAAGCCTTCCCTTATTTTGTAAAGAGTCATGTGTCTGGAAGCTGATTTTTTTCCCTTTAGCTGAAGAAATGGGAATTGGAAACAAATACTTCATTCACTGTTGTTCCAGGCAAGAGCATGAGTGCTTATCACTATAATCACTGCTAAGAAGAGGCTGAAAAAGATGAAGGGATCTCTTTAGATCTGGTAAACTTTATCTCCTCAATTAGATTTTTACTTCCCTAACTTTGTTTATATGCAAAAGAAATTTGGTTTTTCTTTACTCTTTATTAATTTCATAATGAAGGGAAAAATCTCTTTTAAAATAACAGATGTTTTAAATTATTAACCAAACATCATAGTGCTGCATTTACTTAGTTAATTTGATACCTACTTGCATTAATATATTTTATATATTAGATTGCTTTATAGTGTTAAAAGAAAGAAAAAATAAAAAGCTTTGAAAAACCTATTTTTAAATTGATAACTGCAGGGTCTCTAGTGAAACTCTCCAGGTTCTTCTGGCTTACACTTGATTTGTTTTAATAAGGGTTATGGGGAATGAAAAACTATTGAAACTGCATTTTAAAATGCCTGGCAACAGACAGGTGGAAAAGACTTAGAATTACTATTTTTCATTACTGAGGGCCCCTCAGGACTGCACTGGAAAGAATCCTGTCTGCCCCAGATAAGAGTCTCCCAGCAGTTTAATGTGCCAATCAGTTGCGCTCAGCAGCCCGGAATCATCATATTGCAGCTATTGAATAGTTCCAGACCATATGCTCAGAAGGATGGGAAATGTGGTGTGTGTCACACTTCCAAAGAATGATGATGAAGAGCATTAATATGCTGATGAAGAAGGAACAGAAAAAGAGAGAGAGAGAGAAATCTTGAAGAAGCAAACCCACCTGTGTTACCGAGCCTGACAGATATGCTGTACTAACTCTTCTATTTCATATATAATTATAAGTTTGAGTTACCATGAGGCCTACAGAACACTGAATTACTTGGTATCTTCCTTTCTCCTCCTCTGCCATTATGTTTTGTCTTTTGATTTTTAGACAGAAAAGAGTTAAATCTAAATCCAAATATCAAAGATGGAGTGAGCGTTTTATCGAGCTGGTAGCATGGAAATTATTTGTGTGCATATGAGGTCTAATTACTGTACAACAACTGAGTGAGGACCAAGTTTGGCTCCATTCATATTAAATAACACACTAGGAGCTTGAAGGAAGAATGACAACAAGGGTTCTGAGAAAATGGTAGAGCAGTAAGAAAATCATTTTCGTATAGACTTTATCCTTTCTAAAACTATCACAGTGACAAAATCACGTAGTATATGGATAGTGGATGAGCAAAAAAAAACAGGTCACAAGGAGCTGATCTTGCAGCCAGCTTTTTCTAGGTGCCTAACAGTGATCTTTAATGTGCAAAAGTGTAGAGCAAATTAGGAGTTGGTATAAGCAGATGAAATTCCAGCGACTTCTATATTTACCATGGAGAATTTTCACATCTCTCCAATTTTTTATAAATTCTACTAACATGAATAGTTAGGAGCAGAAATGCAATAGGGGAAGAATTCCAGATTAGTTGTTTAAAACAACAGAACAAAAAACATCAAGGAATGGCTGTTCAGACGAGATCTTTTAATCAATAAAAACCAACATGCCCTTTGAAGAAATGGAATTCCAAATAACGCAAAAAATAATTTTTTAGTTGAAGCTAGCCATACCAATGCCTTAAAGATATGCATGTATTTAATGATCTTCTCTGATATCATTACAGCAATAATTTTTAATAACATAGGTTTAGCTGCACTGAATTTGCCAGGATTCTGAGGTATAATGGCTTGTACAGCATGCTTTTCTAAAGAGCACTGAAATAAAATTCACAGATTCAGACAGCTTTTAGGAACTGAGTTGTCTGCACACTGAATAGATGTCTTAGTTTGGGAGGATGCTCTCATTTTCCTTTGTCACTGTAACAAAAGTCACTGATTAACAATGCATTCAATTGTTGTGAGATAAATTACAGGATTTTTTCCCATTTATTCATCCTTTTGGCTTTCTGATTACTCATGAATTTTCCTTAGTACTGCTCTCTATTCCCAAATACAAATTAATGTTATATATTTTGTTTCAGTTCATATGAAGTTAAGTTCCAGCCTAGTGGAACTAAATGAATATTGGCTCTGATTGTGTAGAGAGGAGTACAGATTATAATTTTTAAAATATAACAATTTAATGTGAGGCAGATTCTCTCAAAGTATGATTTATGATTATTAGAGCTGGTTATGGTTCATAAAGAAGACGCTCAGTTGCTGATCTAGGATCAAAACTTGTACCAAAAGCCTGGGAAAGAATAAACTTAATGTGTTTTGGCTTTGGTTGTCTTGCTCTTCTGAACTGTGCATGTATTGGCCAAGAAAGACAGTCGAGTGTGTCCATTCTGTTCCTTAAGAGTTACAATAGTGTTGGAAGATCTTAGTTACCTTTAGTGATCAGCTAGATGTGGGTTTGTTTTTATGGACTCTTACCAGCATATAACTGTTCTGTATTACACTGAGTACATTGTTGCCACTGGTGTCACTGAGGAAATATTTTCTCTTTCCCACTTCATGTTTTCCTCAGTTTATGTTAATTATTTTCAATTTGTATGGGGTGAAGGTGGTTGCAGTTGCCCAGCTGTGGGCAACCAGAGAGGCTGCATCCCCTGAACCAGGAAGCTGCTGGTGGGACAGTTCAGAAGTGTAAGACAACCTCCCCCCAGGCTGTGGTGAGGAGAAGCCTCTCTCCATAAGGCTGTGCAATTGTTTTGTTTCCCGTTCGGCCAGCCCATTGTCCCTCCCACCCCCCCAATATGTACCCTGTTCTAGAACATTCCCCATCCCTTGCTACCCCATTAATCCTCCCCTTTCAGCCACTCTACCCTTGTACTCCCACTGGATTGTGTGCCCCAATCCTGCCTTTACTCCTCCCCTTTTCCCTCTCCCATTGGTTCCCATCCCCGGATAAAACCCCTGGGCTCCATTGTTCTTCGGCTACTTTGTTCTGGGATCCCCTGTGGAATAAACCCTGGGATTCTCCATACAAAGAGCCCTCCCCTCTCTTTGTCTGCGATTGACGCTGAGCTCGTGAGCTGTGCTGGTGTGAGTGTGTGTGTGTGCATCCCTGCACGAGTGTGTCCGAGTGCCTGCCAGCAGCCTGAGCGCCTGTGCCGCCTGGGGAAGGATGGCTCTGGGATGGACGCGGTGTGCGACTCACTGACCACCGCAGCACGGCACAAGGTGTCAACAGCTAGGAGTGACAGCTATGGAAATTGAGCAACAGAGTATTCTACTTCAGACAGTTTATTAAAAAACCGTGAAAAAGTAGCTTTTGTGCCTTTAACTTATTCAGCACTCAATTTTCTACTTAATTCCTTGCTTTCAGTTTTTTTCAGGTTTTCAAACTGAAGTTTACTCTTTTATTCTCTCTGCTGTGCTAGCAAATTCCCATTTCAAACCAGTGAACAAAACCAAGTTACTAATTTCTAAATGGTTGTGTGTCTCCTGTAGATCTCTTTGATGGACTCACCTACCTTTCATGACCTGTACTTTCCAACATCTTTCAATCTCATCAGGTACCTCTCAGAGGTGTGAAATATCTAGTTTGAAAAAGTCAGGTGTTTTACCACTCAGCATATGTTTCTTTTTCTTGCCAGAGCTGGTAAATATGAAAGTGAAATTTCAGGGTGCAGTTCTCAGAATCTCTTCACCATGATGGTGAACCCACTGTGTCATTTTGAGGTTGCAGCTTGCTGCTTGGTGCTCACTTCTGCAGAATCACTTGGGTTTGACAGAGAAGTGACATTATGTCAAAATGCCTGAACTTCAACCTGTGTTTCACCATGCAACTTGTAGTAAATTTTCTTACCTTTCTTGGCGCTTGTTCATTGCAATCAAACAAAATCTGGAGCAAACACAAATATTATATTTGCTGTAGTTAGTCCTTTAAGACAGAAGAGTATGAAGCTAGCTAATAATAAGTGGAAACTGCAGGTACCTCATGTGCTGAAAGCTTTTTATGGAGAAATTATTAAATGCATTGGATTCCACATCTGATAAAAAAAAAAAAAAAAAATAGTCTGGCTGTTGCTGGACCTGGCAAACATTTTCATCAGATTTGGCTTCAATCTGTCGTGAGACATGTTTACAGAACTAATTTCTAAATGCTTTTCTTATCAAAGGAAATTTTTATTCTTTTTGATAAAAAATGACTATCTCCTGAACTGCATTATTTAAAATTGAAATAGAAAGCTATTTTCTTTCAGCTGCTTTGAAAACTCCCTAAGAACCTTTCCTTGAATAAAATATATTCTCTTTGATTCGAACAGGCCCACTTTCCACACTTAATGAAGTATCATTGTAACACTACAGGTTTTAATTCTTTTTCCATTATCACCTTAACTCTAATTCTACCAGAGCTTCCTATGTGACTGATTCCTTTGTTCAGAATCTGGTTTTCTCTCAAACAAAGAAGCTGAACCAGAATTTTTGAATTTATGGCATACTTGTTTAAAAAGCCAGCTGCTTTTTAAACCTGCATAGCCCCAGGGAACAGCTGCTGAGCTGGGATGCAGGTACTAGGCACACAAGCACAGCCACATGTGTGGTATCCCTTAGGGGTTACATCCATGCCTTCCTGTTCAGCTGAGACAGAGCTGCCACTAAATTCTGGGGCCAAGAGGAGCAGAAGGACCTCCATCCCCTCCGAGTTAGAGAGCAGCTCGTGCTCCCCTGAGCACTGCACAGCTGCAGCAATGGCACACGTGGGGCTGCAGAGGTAAGGCAGGGAAACAGCAGCTCGAGGGACCTGCTCTGTTCCAATCACAATTTCCAGATGTCAGGGCTTGTTCCCTTTTGGTTCAAAATCAATCTGTTTCAATCTTAAAATTGCAGCATTCTGCCTTCCTTGCCCCTCATCTCCTATTCCTTCTAGCTGCCCATGTCTCATTGCAGTAGTCCATCTTCCAGACCACTTTCTCTCACTTTTGACCTTACAGGGAATGTGGCCTGGCAAAAGACCAGTCATGCCTTTCTGCAAGTTCCTCCTTCAGCTTTATTTCATCAGAGTCAGAAGTAAGTGTGATTATAGGAATTGTAGTTATTGATATATTTTCTTCATTTTGAGATTGGACCATCTATTTTGGCAGCTTTTGAAGTGTGTTGCCTAGCTCAGATGGGAAACATTTTGTAAAAGGGACGAGGTTTGTGTTCGAATGTGCCAATAAAATAACAAATAAATAAACAAAATGCAAACTGTTCTCATTTCAAGGTGGTTCATTATTTAGCTGGGAATTGAAAGACAGCATACTAGAGCTTTTTTTGTTTATTTTGATGTTACTCTAGGTCAGTCTTGGTTAGGGTTACTTTGTGAGTGTGAAATGAGGCATTAAAAGACATTGGTGGACTATGTTGTAATTTTTTTCTTCATAAAAAGAAAAGCAAGTGGGGTCATTCCTCTGTTTACTTAATTTTGATATTGTATGATTTTTTACATTTTCTTCCTTCATGTAGACAGGAGGAATTGTGGCCAACACAGTGACCAGAACTTTAATGCTCAGTGATATGAATTCCTCAATCACTCTAATTTGAAAATGAGAATTATCAAAGCAGCAGTTTAGTCCCTGCACAGAATTACCTGTTTGTCCACTGAGTTACGTAACTCTGGTGTTTTAAAAAAAGACACCTGTTTGCTTTTCAGTAATGAGCTTATTCTTTATTCTTTTGAATACAGAGTCATATAGATTTAGATAAAATTTACGAGAAAAACAAGGCTTCAGGGAAAGATTGCTGTGATATGCATCAACAGAGTGCTAAATATATGGAAGTTTTTTGCAAGATGCAGTGAAAAGCTGTACTGGTCTGTTGCCTACTCTTCTCCTCTGAGTTCTAGCTGCTTACATGCTTTTTTCCTTCAGGAGATAAGCAGGATGCTTTTGCTTAGTCTGAGCTGCTCATTCACTTAAATAATTTGATCAGTGCTGAATAAATCTGCGTGCTGGGGGATATATAAGTTCTGCATCCCACTGCCAGCCTTTCAGCCATTTTTTCAGCTCCTTGACCAATGTGAGACAGGCAGGTGATGGCAACATCTGGCAAAGTGGATAATGGAATGGGCCTCCTTTGACTCTGCAAAACAGCTGTGTGAGATGTTACTGTTATTGTGTGGGACAGCTTGTGCATGTGGGCAGAAGGGGGAGTGTGGGCATTATCAAAGATAAATTTGTTTTAGCATATTTGGTATTGTTTCAAAAACATTTTTCCCCTCACAAATAAATTGCGTATGGGTGAGAGGTTCTATTGTGCTGTTGATGGTTTATATCACGGTGTACACATTTCTTCACTCTGCTCAACACTACATCTGATAGAAGTGTATCAAGCAAAGTGACTTTGTTTTGTTTTTCTTCTCAGAGAGATGCATAGACTAGGATAGAGGTTATTTGTTTCTAGATAACACTGTGTTTATATGTTTGATTTGAAGGTCAGTATGAATAGATGTGCTCCATTCTTGGAACAAAAGGTTAAGAGATTTGTCTCTCCAGGCTGAGATTGAGTTCCTCAGTCCTGTAGCACACTGAGAGTACTTTGATGACAGATGTTTAACGTTAAAGAAGATACCATAGAGTAAGAGGAGCAAACTCATCCCTAAGCTTCATCCTTATGGCCATCAAATGCCCTGAGTCCAAGCCATCAGGCACTGATGGTAAGGACTGTGTGGAACTTCAATGTTAGCTGAATATCTGCGAGAAGTTACTTTAGATGGAAAAGTCTTGTGTGTTTCTCTGGGTTGGTGTTATCGAGGAAGGACAGGGAGGCATTTTGGACAGCCAGAGTGTAAAAGCTATGGTAACAGAACTTTTAATTTGGCCACATTACTAATGGGTGAAATGAAGTTGTTCAATTGATATTTCATAATTTGGTCCATGCCTAATTTTGTGTCACTCATGTTGTCTGCTGACATCAGAAACAGAGAACTCTGTTACATGTGCACATCACTGTGCCACCACCTGTGCATGCAAACATGCACACCCTTAAGGAAAGATAATTTTGCGTGGTGGTTTTGCTTGGTTGTATTTGGGTTTATTTGTTTTTAATGCTTTTAGTGAGGGTTTGAGGGGTTTTTTGCCACAGATTCTGACCTATGGATTTTTTTTTTTAAACAGGAGTAATGACGATGAAAACAGTTGCAATTGCCTTGCTAAATAGAAGATGCCTATTGTATAGCAGCTTAGTCAGATTAATTCAGTCCAACCTCCAGCTGAAAGGATGAGCTTTAATTAACATATCTCAGGTTCTGCTGGAAGAGGAGAAACAAATGAGGCTCAGCAAAATTTCTTTACAATTCAAAAAGTTTAAACATTATTATCTGCCTTGAAATCATTAAGTATCCTGTTATGCATTTACCCTGAAGAGTATTTGTGAATATGCTTTATATAACTCATGTAAATACTATGACATGATAAAATGTGATTTCAAAAATAAACTTGGTCTTAAATGTTCCTAGTTTAGGTAACCTTAGCCAGACAAACTCTGTCTTTAAGATAATGTCACTCTTTTGATGAAGCTCAAGGCAGAGTTGTAGGTAGGAACATAGTATGTATGAAATGATCAAATACATAGCTTACACTATAAAGCAATGTAAAACCCAAAAGGTATTTTTAAATCCTCTTGCTCAGGGATTTCTGAATGTAATTCCCTACATTCTCACAAAGATAAAAATATACTCTACGGACTACTCTAATTAAGCAATATTAGATACAGCTTAAATCTATTTTGCAGATATGTTTAATTTTAATAAATATCACCATTCAGTTTCCAGATATGTTTTGTGCCTAGAATCTAATAAATCCAGCTTGCTGAGTTTGGTTGAGGGTTCAGCAGCCAGGTAATTTTCCATTATGTGTCCTGGGTTTTTTTGTAAGTTCTGTTTTTGAAACATTTAAGTATCAGACTAGAGGAGATAAAGGCCAAATATTGAAAACCTCTCAGAGCACTGAGATAAAATTCAGTAAAAATGGCTAAGATACCATAATTTACATCCCCCACTGCAGCAAGAAATATTCTTTATTTCAGTATAAAACTGACATTTTTTGTTATGAACATTTACCCTTTCTTTGGGAAAGGCTGTGTATAATATCATGGTTTTTTAGGCTGCTTGAACATTGGGCAGCCCAATTAGCAATGATTGCTAAACCAGGTCACCTGTGGCTGACTTCAGTCACTAGCGGTGAATTGTTTGGGGCTGGGCACAGGCGAGGCAGAGCTGCTGGGGGAAGCAGCTGGTGGGGATGAGCCAACATCCACCCTAGGAGTGCCCCAGGAATGCTGCTGGCCACTGGCTCCAGGCCCATCTGTGGCTGGGGAGCATCCAGCGAGCTCCTGCAGCATCACCCAGGGAGGGTTCAGCTCTCCAGCCCCGAGCCTGCACTCGGGATAGCAACACTGGGGAAACGTCCCAAACCTGCCCTCAGCTGTGTTCCTACCCCTGCTCCCAAGAGAGTAAAACTGAACACTCTCTGTCTTCTGAGACAGACATTTCATGTGGGCAGAGAAAACTGATTTTTACAGGGTTTAGCCCCTGGAGTTTAGGTTTTGCAATAATTAGTTTTCTGGATTGTTTTATTGGATTTGTAATTCCATTTAAAATAGGAGAAAGAGGTGTTTCGGTGATCATCTGTGATGATGTTGCTTCTGAGGTTAAGAGCCATATTAGAGATGTAGGACAATTAGCAGGAGAATGAACTTGAGATAGTGGATTTGAGTCCACAAATGAGCAAATATAATGGAGGAAAAAAATTCTTGCCTGTGTGTTCTTCTTGCCTGTATTTAAAATTTTGAGTACAGAAATACATCACATATGTGTGTGTTTTCCTCCTCAATCTTCTTTTTTCCAAGGCACTATAATCTGAATGGGTCAGCATATTTAAGCTTTTAGTTAATATAGTTTAAATTTTGACATTTAAGTTGCCACTAATCCAGATGCCAAAATCTTTCACTGACTTTCCCCTGAGAGAATCAAAACATTTAGTGTGACTCAAGATAACACTTAGAAATGTAGAAATACTATAATTTGCTATAACATTTTTCTACATGGAATCAAAAACTTTCACCTGCCATCTGGTGGAAAAAAAATGAAGAGCTACAATATGTGAACATCCTAACTAAGGACTACACCTGTTTCCTACTTGCTAGTAGTATAGAAATATGCAGTGCTAGTTCTATATAAAGGAGATTTTACACTTGCTTTCCTGAGTTCTTTCTTGTATATGTATGCGACCAGAATAAGAATGCTTTGGTCCTTTTTTTTCTTCCATATCAGTAGGATAAAAAAGTAATTGGCTTCGTCAGTTCTTCATATTTGCTTGAATATAAACCATCTACCCTTCATGGTCAGAGCATGCTCATAGGAAATAAAACACAGCAGATATGATAGAAGAACATAAAAATGTATTGATTAAACCCTCCGGGAGCTTTGGTTCTACAGTAATATTCAATCACATGTCACCTGCAGTACACTAAATAAGTTCTAAAAGTTTGTAATATTCTGTATCACCAAACAAATCATAGAAGGAATCACTGTCTGCAGCAGTTCTCTCTTAATCAGGAATATTATTATAACAAGAGTTATATTCTTTCATTAGAATAATGGGTTTGAAAAAGGGGTGGGAAAAAGTTCTTAACTTTGCTCTTAGGAGAAAAATTTCACTTAAGACTGGGAAGTTTGTCCTGCTGCCTACATGTACTTAAGTTTTAAGTATGCATTTTCGTAAAGAACAAGTAGCTGCCAGCATTTAATTGTGATAGTTCCACAGGTGGGACAACAATGTTGTGTGCATTTGAGCTGAGTTCTCTTTGGGTACTTGTGCTAGTAAAGATTCCATTTAAGGAAGCAATTCTACTTTCATGCTGGACAAGAGAAAATGAGCAATAAAGCAGTGAGATTAACTTTCATGTTTTTATCAGAATCTGTAGCTCTGACAACTTTGAGAATAAAACTCCCTTTACTACAAACTGAGGAAATAGAGTCTGAATATCTTAGAGATAATAAATGTGAATCAACAGGAATTTTTTCCCCCATTTCAGTATGCCAGCCTCTTCATAGTCTAAAATAACTACAGTGGCAGAATTTAATTAGGGTTTATCCATAATTCGGAGTAATAAGCAATGTTGAATTTATGGTATGTTAACTACCCACATTAATTTGTTATGTGGAAAAATCTGAAGCTGATTAGTTATCACCTATAAAGTCTTTCCTTTTGAGCACTAGAAGTGTCCATGTGAGAGCTCAGCAGAAATACCAAATACATGCTAGATACACAATCTCCCTGATAATCTCTTGAAGAGAAATAAAATCTCCCTATGAGCTTTTGGCCTTCAGACCATATTTATACTGAGCTACTCCATCTCCTCTGAGAGATGGAAATGTCCACAGTCTATATTGATCTAAATACTTGTGTAAAGATTTTATTCTTTAAGGTCGTGGTGTAGTTCTAGGCAATATTAAAAAGTTTGGGAGTTTTACCTGCCCCTTAGGTTTTGTTCTAGTACACAAGGGATTCATTTTGGAGGATATAATAGGTCTTAAGCTTGTCAGTCTGCACTATTTATTAAACCATGAAACTGTTTTCAAGTTGTTTAATAAATAAATGATGACATTTTAAAATGTCATCTGGAGTCAATAAAATCTTCCAGACTCAGAAATCATGTAAGCCCTACACATGCTTGGTTCTGATTTGTCCAAAACAGAAGTGAGGTGCCTGTACACCTTTTGAAGATGCAAATTAATGATCCAGGATTAGCCCTAGTTACATTTTGTGTAGTTTAATTTTTCTTGCACTGTAACTCATTATTTCAGATTATTTCAATGATGTGAATGAGTTGTTGCAAACACCACTAACAGGAAAAAAACAACGAAAAAACCCTAAGCCAGTAAAGACCAGTGAGAGCAAATGTAACACCAGGTTAATTCAGCAGATTTATAGAGGCAAATAACTCCTGAGCTTGGAAATGGGTTTGTCTTTGTATCACTCCCAAAACAATAAAAACTTAATGGAAATGGAAGTCTGTGGAATCTGTTCTTCTCCTCCTTCAACCTATTACAGCCTGCAACATTGATGCAGTAATTTAGTAATCTAAACGTTTGGCTTTTTCAAAGATCACTGCCTTTTACCTGAAAGGGATTATCCATCTAATTTTATTTTGATTTGCCTTAGTCATCAGGATCACTTCATATTGAAAGTTACCTGTACTATATAACAGTTTTTCCTTGCAATGAGCTTGCATATTTAGGAAAAGTTTCATGAAGTCTTGCTGCTGTTTAAAATGTTGTTACCACTTCTGTTCCTTCTCCAGGCCTATTACATAGCTATTAATTTGTAACATTGTTTCACAGCTGATCTCTTGCAATGTATTTTTCTCATTAAATATAGTATAAAAATGAAACACTGAAATGCTGTAATGTGTTTTTCACTCTTTTGTTGTCTGTCTGAGCATGTTGGTCTTGTGCATTTAAATAATTAATTTTCTTTTTCAAGATCTAGTGATGATATTCTTTTCAGCTGATATTTCCACATGAAAATTCAATTATTTCTGTAGCTCTGAAAGGTATGGGGTGCATAATAACTTTGATAATTAACCCAGTGTTTGGCAGTATATTGAAAGTGATGTTTAAGGAGTATAATTAAATTGCTTTTTGTTGCAGTCTGTGTTTGCAATCTTACAGCTGACTGGAATTTTTTTGTTTGGTTGGTTATTGTTTTGCTAGACGTCCTGAAGAGTCTTAAATATAATGCTAGTGCTCCATAACTGAACAACAATTTTTGATATAGTCCTAGTTTTGCTAAAATAATTAATTAACGTGCAGGGTGTAAATGCTAAATACCACAATTATAATATTAAATAAATATTTAGTAGAGGAAATTGCACAAAAAACTAGGTTTGACCTACCTTCATCAGTTACCTGCTAGATCTGGGAACAAAGATGATTAAATATTGCATTGAGGGATTTATTAACTAAAACTATTTGGTCTGTGAGGGAAGGGGAATATTAGAAGCAGCTGCTGTTTCAAATAAGTATCAGGTACAAAAATATGTTTGGGGAGCTCTGGTTATGTGTAAAATAAAATTGACTAAAATCCAGTTAAGTAATGAGATTAACATTTCCTCATGGCACACTGTATTCTACTACTGAAATCAGGGAAAATCCACAGGTCTTGTCATCTAAATAAGGAACAATACTTCCTTTGGAATACAATAGTAGGATCTTCATAAAGCCAGTAGTCTGGTAATTCCTGAAATGTCTTATGATTTTAATGGAAAACTGTGAATGCCCCTCATTAGTCACTGTAACTAATTTTTGTGGTCAGACTCTTCCTGTTAACTGAAATAAGCTATACCATAATGGTACCCTCTCAATTACCTGGAAAAGGTGCTTTCCCTCCTATCCCTAATCCCAAAGATGTTCTATCCCACCTGGTCTCAAACACTTAAGAAAAATCCTAGTCAGAAGCAACACAATTTCTTTTCTGTCAATGGATTTCTTCTGTTCATTGGACAATGCCCTCAGGCACCCACTGTGATCCTTCCTTGATGATGGCTATGAGGAAGAACATGCAGCATGTGTTTAAACTTTCTTGTTTCTCCTGAATTTTGCAATATGAACTAATTTTTGTAAGAAGCAACTGGTGTTCATCATGGAAGTGATTGTCAAACTAGGAGAACAAACATTCTCTGCAAGTCCTTGCAGATCAGGCTTTCACTTGGATGTGTTTTATTTCACCCATTCTTCAACATGAGGTTAAACTGCAGAAATCTTGGCTGATCTATAATGTGGGTTTGATATTGTAGTGATCTGTAATTCCTGCGTATTTATATTGGAATCTTTGCAAAAGAGAGCAAGAAAAGCTTAATCTTTCTGCTGAGTTTCCTGCAAAACACAGTTAATGGTTAAACAAATACTTTACTTTTAAGTCTGTTCTTATCTTTCTCCAGATATAATATCCATAGATGTTCCAAAGTGTCAGCTTTCTAGGAGGGAAAGAGAACTTTTTACCTTAATAACCCCTGAATCTTTAGAAAACTCTTTGGAGAAACATTTACAGTACTCTTCATTCACAGAAATTAATGACCTAGCACTCCAATTCTCAATGGTGCTCCTGGGCACAGGAAAGCATTTATGTATTTACTTTCACATTAATGTAGGATAACTCATTTTCAGCCTCACTGGGAGAGTCTAAATACTCCTTATTTCATTAGAAAATGACTGTTTTCAACATGTCAGGGAACATGTAACTGACAGTTATAGATAGCACACATATCACCTTCCATAAGGGAATAGCAAACATAATTAAAAACATGGTATAAAAACCAAAAATTATGTCAGAAATAATACTTGTTTACATTCTCTATGCTTTTATACTCTGTTTGACAGCTTGGCATTTTCTTGTTTTTACTTCTGAAATACATAATTCCTTTTCCTAAATAAAAAAATATTTAGTTTTCTTTTTAATCCCCCACTTTTTCTTTTTTTACGAGGAGGAGGGAGGGGTGGAGTGGTAGGGGTTATATAGGGAGCTTATGTAGGAGCTAGAGAAGCAAATATGGCCATGTAAAAGTAGTTATAAATCAGTTCAAAATGTAAAGAAATGGCAGATATTTCTTATTTGAATGAATAAGACACGGATTCAACTAGAAAAATTATAAATGGAATTAATATCTATGGGTTCAGCAGAAAAAAAAATCACAAAACATAGAAAATGGAAACCAGTACCTTAAAAAGTACTTTTATTCAAATATTTTACCCAATATTTTTCAGGACCTACTGAAGGCAAAAATGGCACCTGACACTTCCAATAATAGCACATGTTGTGATTGCTGACTTACCTGAACACTCTTGTTTGTTTTGCTGTCAAATATGTGAGCATTACTGAAGATTTTTTTTTTTTCCTTTTTTACTAAGGAAAATAGAACAAACAAACACTGTGATGTTCCCACTGGAATCTTAGTTCAAGAAGATCAGTGTAGTTTACAAGATACTAAATTTGTTTCAGCAGATATTTTTCCCCCACAACTGTTCAGGTAAAGGTTACTGTGAGCTCATGCAGTACACATGCATGTGAACCTCACACAAACAAGACCCCCTAAACCCTTATTAGATAGATGTACTTTATTTCTTTCATGTTACAAGCTGTGAAGTGAGAAACAGAGCATAATTGTTTTGCAGAGGACAATAGAGAGCCAGGAGGAGCCAGGTTTGGAACACAGTTCAGGTGAACAATTAAGATTGGTGATCACCTTTCCAAGAGCTGCTGGAGGCCAGAGTTTCACACCAGGCCTGGGGGCTCATCCTTACCTCCCTGAGCACTGGGCAAGGACAGGTGTTGAGGAAACAAATTGTCTTAGCAGTTGGGCTGTGGGGGAGAAATGCAATTTCATTGTTATTCCTACAGTGGTGTGAGAGGACCTTCCATTTGCTATTGTCAGATGAAGGCATTTCTCTGCCTCTGAAATAAAATAGTCAAAGGATATTTGAAATGAGTCAGTTATATGCAATTTATTAGAGAAGCCGAAACTGCCTTTCCCTAATTTGTCTTTTTCCTTTTTCTTTTTTGGACATAAACCTATAGCCTATGCAGATTCCAACTTGCTTACAATTCAGGTAACTTGTAAAATGGAAGAATAAGCCTCTTAACAAGATTGAATTTGCTATTGTGCAAGTTGCAAGCTGAACAAACAGAGATTGGGCAAATTTCTGTTCATTCATGTGCCTCTTTTAAAAAACAAATACCAGTTTAATATAAATGGAAATGAGGGCAGTGTTAGTGTGGACGTAAATCTTGATCTGGTGTAACCTAATAATGAAAGCCACACTGTTCAGAGTCTAGATAAATGAAATAAAGTCATAGGGTGCTTTGGGTTTTTTTAATAAGCATAAGAATCATCACTTTTAACTTAGATTTTTCTCCTTTTATTTGCTCATTGTGATTTTGGACAAAGCCATTATTTATGGAAAATCCGTTATTTGTCTCAAAAGAAAAGCACATCACCCCATTATACATGATGTGTAATTGTTTCTGGTAAAAGATAAAAATAATGTGGCAAGATATTTGAAAAGAAAGTTTCCTGGCTGACTTCATAAACTTTAATATTTATATAACCTTTAAGCAGTCAAGAGACTATACCTAATGACAGTCAACTAACAGCTTGACCTTTCTTGAATGGAAGAATGGTAGCACACTTACAGGAGTTTCATTTCAACAGCAACCTAATGTTGAATTTCTTTGGGCTATTAATATACAGTCAGCACACTGAAATTCATCTGGAGCCTGGAAATGTATTATTTCCATCAAATAAGTCCTGCACAATTAAAGAATAGAGGATTTAAAAAGCAATCACCTTCAGATTCGATAATTCTATTTTGATGATCTTGTCACAAATTAAATGTGAAATATCTCAACTTCTAAAAAATATTAGAAGGGGTACATATGCAAATTGGCCATTACCATATCCAAAATCTTTATGTTAATCAGCAGTTCAGTAATTTGTATGTGTATGCAAAGCCTAAACACTGTGTTATTTTTTCCCCGACTTTTATAGAGGAATTAATCATACTGTCATAGTGGTTTGAAATAATTATAAAAGTGAGCTTGAAAGATTAAGATTAAATACTTTCAAAATGCTTAACTGAGATGTTTTCCTCAAACATACAGTAGAAGGACAAATAATATTTGAATGTCACTGCATCCTTTGTGATGATTTGGAACATAGTAAAGCAATTATTTCCGGTAGGAGGTTAGTTTTTAATAGCTGTTGCTAGTTCAGAACAGTAGTACACATCAAGATCTCTTAGTTTACTTGATCAAAGTGTCAAGAATGTGGTTGTGAGGTGTAAGGAGACAGTTACAGGAACCATTTGCCTAGTTTGGGTTGGTGTTTGGTTATTTTGTTCTTGTTTGGGTTGCTTCTTTTTGCACATGGTTTGAGAGAAAGTCTCTCAAGTCACAGAGAAAGACGAAAGTCTAAAGTAACTGCGAAGTCCTGATTTAATATTCTCGGTCAAGATGACGCAGGCACTTCCACTAGGAACACAAAGACTTTTCAAGTATGCTTGGATGCGATGTCAGAGTAAATTAGTGAAAATGGAATATTGCAGGGATGCTGATGCAGCTGTGCTGCTCAGAACAGAAAATGCAGCCTTGCTGCACAGACACCTCGAGTGTCGTTCAAGTCTTCCTGGGTATGGCTGCAGCAGAGCAGGACAGAGCAGGTCCCTTTGCAGAGAAAATCTAAAAAATCTGAAACTCTCCACTTTGGAGGGAAGGAAAGCTGAGAGCACTATGGAATAGAGGTGTACAATTTGATAAGCTGAATACAGAACAGTTGTTGATCCCTGTAATAGAAGAACTCCAGATACCCAACGATGCCAGTAGGAGAACAGTATAAAGCAGATGAGGGGGTAGGTAGGGCTAGTGATTCTGGAACAAGGAACTTGGTGTTCCAGGAGGCCGTGGAGGCAGACAGCATCAGCAAGTTCCAAAATCAAACTCAGTTTATGGACTGGATTCCTGGGATAATTCCTGTTTGTCCTCCTCTGTTCTTTGTATCCAAGATGGGCTCCTGGGCTAGGTAGACAAATGTTCTGACTCAGAGAATTTTCTATTCTTGCATATTCCTTTAGTGTGACAATGAAGATGAAGAAGAGGTTTCTTACCATCTAGTAGAATTTAATTTAAAATAATGCTCATTGTAAGTCTTCCATAAGTCACTGAAAAAAATACTTCAGCTGATTTATAAAAGAACTGTTAGAAAAATAATTTTTGAATGGACAGTACTTTCAGTCTTGAGGCTTGTAACTATGCTAAAGGAAAGTGCTCTCTATTGAATCTAACTGACTGGAGTGCCTTAATAATATATCACACATTCTCTAGCTTTCATTTTGGGGAATAAAATGTCACGGAGAGGCCAGAATCACATAATCTCAAATCGTGGATTTCCAAGCAAGAGAATAAGCCTCTTACATAAGTAGGGAGTCTTAGGAATGGAACATTGCCATCTATTTACTGCTATGACTTCTGCTAAGAAGCACATCTGATTTATTAAATAAGAATATCAATCTAATATTGATATTCGACTCAAACCGGACAAAAACACTCTCCAACATTTAAAGTTAGAAAGTGGCATGTTTATTTGACGTCAGGCAGCAGGGGAATAGTTTCCAAAGCAAGCTGCGAATCTCTAAAGCATTGACTTTCCTCATATTCACAAAGGTCTTACATATTCATCTAAGTCACCAGAGA
>VZTN01037946.1:5210-28386 GCA_013400515.1 Erpornis zantholeuca
CTCAAGGAATAATTTGTTCTTTAAAATTGCAATAAGTGTATTGCATTGACAGGCTTTTATGTAGACAGGCACTTTCAGTGTATAGGACAATAAATACTATAAGTTCTGTTCTTGTAATAAATAGAATTTTTGAATTCTAATTTATATTAACTTGTTTTAATAACAAATGCAGAGATTTCTGGTATTAAACACCAGCTGTGTAGGTCATAAAGCATAACTGTACATATTGATATTCCAAGAAATCATTTTGATTTCATTTTCTGAAGAAACTTCAGTAAATAGAATTATTTTTTTTCTGCTTCTGAGTGCAACAAAAGGGATATTCATTGGTTACCATGCAGACCTTTGAGGTTTAGTGTGTTTGATAGCTGAATGTTACAATACAGACATAGCACACATATAAATCTTCCTTGCTGTGAAGGCAGCCTCTTTAGGTAGAACACTCTGAGCCTCTGTTCTTACCAGTGCATTTCCTGCCTGTGTCTCTAGGAAGACTTTACTTTGAACTTGATTTACACCTCTTGTTTATGCTCTGCTTCTCTAAATAGGAATTGGCAGTGCTGGTGTGAGCACTGAGTGAGAAATACTTGAATAGCAATACTCTCACATCACAGGATCAAGGAAGGGCTTAGTGTTCATGTTGTTGCTTGATACAGAAGGTTAAAGAGATTAAAATGGAAAACTCATCAGGGAAATTGTTTCTTTACAATCTTCCAAAAGCCTTTTAGACAAATAACAAGTATCTTAAAACTGGTCTTTGAAACATGCAATACCTGAAGCAAAGTATCAGTTCTTTATCATATTTCAGAATTCAGTTCTGTAATAATTTAACTTTGATTAATTAGTGTTCTTTATTTTTTTGTTTAAAAAATTTTGACCATAGAGCAGAACAGTTAAGATTTCTAATCTAAAAGGGAAAAAACAGTCTGTAATTATTGGTGTTAACTTACACACCAGAAAAACACCTGCATGTTCTTCGTCCAGTTGTGTTTGTAACATGGAGGGAACTAAAAGTGCATTTGCCAGACTAAAGTTCTTAAAAATGTTGATTTAAACAAACCCAAACAAATAAAAAGACCAACCAACCAACCAAAGTAGTATCTCGGGTAGGAATAATTTTTTTTTAGATTGGCACTTTAGCAAGAACCTAAAATATGAGTGTGAATTTTTACTGGTGGAATTTCTGTTTCCCTGGAATGTTTTCCATAAACCTTTATGTTCTTTTGGAGAGTTTTCTGTAACATTTTGTTTGTTTTACAGATTAACTTCCTTTGACTTCCATATATAACCCCTGTTGTACCTGTTTCTTTGAATAAATGAGAGGTGTACACCATGCATGAGTCTTTGCTTTGTTGTTGCTAACACTCATGTCAAACATTTTAAATTGTGTGCTTCTGGCTTTCGAAACACCCAGATTTCAGCCAGCCTGTGTAGTGTGGCAGCTGTTGCCCTGTGTTTTGGTTCATTGTCCTGCTAAGCTTTTGCTTTACCAAAGCATTTAAAACTTGTGCTTTGACTGTTAGCATTGCTTCAGTAGAAAGAAAAGCTGGCTAATAGCTAACATGATCTGTATGGATAAACCTTTCCATGTTACTGGAAGGCATTGGAAAGTTTGCATCAGCCAGTTGTCTTCAAGCTGCATGTAGCACTGCAGCGTTAGGGCTCCTTGTCTTGGGACCAGTTCATCAGACAGGTATTCAAAGCCCTCATTTAGTTCTGAAATAGTTAAAGAGCTCATGAAAAATCAGAGCAAATGAAGAATATTCTGAGGAATGGACAGGCACTGGTTTAAAGGACATCAGACATTCCATGACAGAAGTCTTAGGGCTGATCCTGAATTTCATTACACACACTTGAAAATATTTTTTGTTAAATTTTGTACATATATATATATATATATATGAGAAGTGTAGGTAAATTATTAATCCTCATCTCAAAGAATAGCAGATACTGCATTTAATGCAGTGATATTTTGACTGTCAGTAGCTCCTGGGTAGGTGATGAATATTTTCCCCTCCTCCATTGCTTTCCATACCATATCCCAGGGTGCTTGTTACTACTGCTTGGAGTGTTGTAAAGCCAAAAGCACAACCAAAGTTAACAGCAGCAACCATCTTGTTTCTTTTCACTTTGAAATATTTAAAATAAAACATTCTAAAATGCTTTTAAAAATATATTCTGAAGACTTACCTCAATGAGGCAGAAAGTGCCAGACTAACTTTCTTTGTAGCTTTTTCAAGGTAAATGCTGCCTGCACAACAAACTCGTGTTTCAGTTTTTTCCTAAACTATCTGAATGTTTTGATGCTTTTCCAAGAAGCCACACAAAATTGAAACTGAAAGTTAATTATTAAAACTCAGTGTAAGTCACTGTATTAATTTGATGTGCTTTAAAAATTGAGATTTTGAGTTAAATCAGTTGCCTGAAATGTTTAAGCTCTAAGGAGCTTGTAATTTTGGGGGGTTTATATGTAATTAGAGCTGAGTACAAACATAGTTAAACTTCTGTACTTGTTACCTTAAAGGCTGTCCCTCAGATCAGTTTTGGGACTTTGTTTCCCATCCCTTCATTGTGCATTGCCCATTGTTGTACTTGTGTTTTTAGAGCTGTAGTTTTCAGCCATTCTGATCAGTTTATCCTTGCATGTTCACTGTCCTGGTTGCAGCATGAAGCGTGCCAGTTCTCTGAATGTTCTTAACATGGGTGGCAAGGCTACTGAAGATCATTTTCAAGTAAGAAGCCCTACAATACTCTTATGAAAACAAATACTGTTAGTAGGGTTTGGGATAAAAAGAGTGTGATAAGTAATAAATCAACAAACTCAGTAATCATAAGATCCTGCTTCAGTAAGGTGTTTGAAGCATGTGCTAAGGCATCAGTCTGTGACACTTTCATGAATTATGATTAATTTTAAGACAGCGTTCAAGTCCAGCCAGTAAAGAGCTTTTATGATAGAAGTCTAAAGCCAGAGACTTCTATTGGATATAAAACTTACAGAATACTATATTCTTGTAAAAGCAACTTAAAAATGCAAGAACTGTTAAAGCCCAGTTCAGTACTTTTTTTATTGCAGCCCCTGTATTACAGAGAGCTCTGTCATTGTAATTGCTGTATGTTCCACGTTCCATTAAACACAAGTTGTTTCTGAGGTGGCACAGGAGCAGTCTCAAAAGTTTGTCTGATCTGTGTTGTGCTTCTGCTAATATAAAACCTTATTTTGCTTAACTGTTCATGGTGTGCCCAAGTGCTAGTCCTCATTGCTTGTTTTTACCTAACAAATCACTGTTTAAATTGTCAAACGAGCGAGCAATGTTCTTCTAAACACTGCTGTGTGTTTTACTAACACAGTAACTGCTACTAATTTTAGGAAGATAAAATCGCTTCTCTACTAACAAAACTGTAGGTGAGGATCTTCATCACCATGTTTCCTAAAGTAGCAGGAAAGCCCCAACTGTAGCTCTCATTATCCTCGCCAGTGGTGTAAAGGTTTCGTAACTGTATGATCCCTACTGAATGTGCTGCAGAGTTCTCTGTGGCTGGAAGCGTAAGCAAAACTTTGCTCAGGGTGAGCTTCAGCCAAAACAAATCCAGGGTAAAGCACAATTCTCTGCAGCAACAGTGCCAGGGTTTCAAAGAGCATGTCCTAGGTGCCCCTGACTGGATGGATCCTCACTGTGTGTTTAATTGCTGTGACTTCCAGAAGAGGGAGTTTTTGTTGGTATGTACAACGCAGTAGTAAAATTGGTTCTCACTTTTTGTGAACTTTTGTAGTTCCTCCACTATAGACACCTGTGGCAATTCCCATAAATGGGTTCTTGCATTTCTGGGAAGGCTTGGGTTGGATTTTAAGAGTGTGTGTACTTTACAGTATTGCTAGTTAAAAATTGGGGTAAAAGATGTTTGTTGGACTCCAGAAAGCATCCCCCAATCCAGCACCAACGGTTCTCAGTAGTTCATGTTTGTTCCCCTTTGTTAAAACTAGTACTTATGTTTGTTTGCTTGAACTATCTGGACATCTGCTTAATTTCTTTGTTTGTTTTTTTCCCCTTCACACAGGAACGAAATAATTGTCTGACAGACTCGCGAGCTCTGAGTGTCAGTCATTCTGATCTGGTGCATTGAGATTTGGGACAGAAGCTAGCTAATATTCCTGTGTGAATAAAGAAGCACTGAGACCTTCAAAGCTTTGGTTCCTCATCCTTGTGTATAGGAACAGTTAGTTCGTAGATGTTGTTGGTTTTTTTCCAATGGACTGCTGTTTTAACTTTTTAAATAGGGACAGTTTTAAACACAGCATTTAGTGGGTGTTTTCTTCTAAGGGAAAACTATAGATACATATTGCTTGTTGCACTGCTCCCTTTCATGCTACTTACATGAATTTCTTTAATAGATCTGACTATTACAGCAGCCAAAAAAAAAATAAAAAGAAGTAAAAATACAAACACATTCAAAGCATACCAAAATGCAACGGTGTTGAAAATGCAAGCAAAATTAAATGTGTGGCAGTGAATACATAAGAGTGCTGGAATGAGAAATGGATAAATTTATGTGCATTACTGTAGAAATTTCAGTTGAGCATTCTGTAGTGGTGGGGTTTGCCCTTGCACCACTGATCCTTGTAATGGTAGAAGCCTTGGCTGGCAAAACAGCACTTAGACATGACTGACTTAACCACTAGACTGAGCTATTAAATCTTACAGAAGTGATGGCTGGGGGTAAGTTACATTTAGATAGAATGAATAGTAACACCCATGACCATAACTTTCCATAATGTAAGTCTTAGGGCACAATAATCAATGGATATAGGCTGGTTTGTGTACATCAGGAGAAAGGAAAAAAACCTTTACTTTGTGTGATTGAAGAATACTCAAGTTTCGGACTGCAATTGTCCCAGAGCAGCTGCTGCTCAGGGGAACATCGAGCCTCAGGTTGACTTTCTCGCTTGTCCACTGGAATTCACAATCCCATTCTCTCTTTGCTGAAAGTGCCCAATGTTTCCTTATGCTGATCCCAAATCCTGCCTTTCTCCATACCAGCTGGTGACAGCAGAAGCAGGCACCTGCACACCGGGATGTCACACTGCAGAGTGGCTGCTCTGCAAGGACCACTCCATGCTAAGGGCCCTCGTGGAAGCACTCGATGGCCGTAAGTGGCAAGTGACCTGTGTGACCACATATCCATGTTAAATCCACTTAGTATATATATATGCTGTCTGTATACAGGACTGCTGTTGGAACTATGTATAAGGATTTTATAGAGATTAGGATTTCCTTTTCTGTAAAGCTTGTAATTTTGTTCATCTTTTGTAAAAATTCTTTTTTGTGTGAAGTTGGATGAGAAAGTAAAAAAACGAAGCAGCATGTGTACAAATGTATTTGTGATCATAGTTGTGAGTTGGAAAATGTAGAACAAAATTAACTTTGGGAAAAGCTGGAAAATTCATTCAAGGTCAGCACCGGCTGAAGGAAGTAAAATATAGGAACATATGCAAGTTATAGTATTTGAACAGGCTGTGAAAAGTCATTAGAATTAGTACTTCATAGGAATATTTGACTGGGTTTGTACCTGGTTTTAAGTTGGTTACAATAACTGATGCAAAAAGTTATCTGTGTAATGCACTTAACAATGTTTACCGGGAGGTACCGTCTGAGCATCTCTGCAGAGGAAGCTGCCCATGGTGCACCTGCTTTAGAGACAGCGTAGGAATGGTGAGAGACAATGCTGCTAATAATTATGTAGAAGTTTTAGCACATAGTGCAATTCATTAATGAACTTGAGCAGGAACAGGTTGTTGCTCGGTTATCTTAATAGATATGCATATAATATTGACTCTTGAGTTTTAATCTTTTTATTCAGAGCTTTTTATATTAAAAAAAAAATGTAATATATATCCTTCTTTTTTCCCCCCTAAAGTAAAATGTGTTGTTTGCCCCCATTGGTGAACTGGGCTCTCTGCACAAAGGCAGAGTGAGCTGGCTTTGCTAAAAGAACCATGTCAGGCTGCCAGGCCGGGGTGCCCATGTCCAGTTCCCTGCTCCCTGTTCCTCCTGTTCCCTACTCCTGCTGCCGGAGACACCCACAAAAGTCTGGCTTTCAAAAACCCCCAACAGAACTACTAGACACAGAACTGGTTTGGTAGTAAGGAATTACTTAAACTGAAAGATGTGATTCCCACATTCATCTTTCAACTTTGAAGAAAAATGATTTTTTGCAACATTTCAGAAAAGACCCCAACCCTGTGTAAATGGCAATAAATTATGTAACCCTGCCAAATGAGAGTATAGAGTGAGTTTCAAAGTGCAAGACTGTGGTATGTTGATGGTGATAGTGAGGAAACTTTATTGGTCCAGATCTTACTGTGGGTGGCATTACTAATACTGTGCTTTTAAATGTTTTAATCCTTCATATAGTATTTTAAAGTGTGACGGAAGGTTAAGTTGTTGAGCTAATGCTTATTAAACAATTCCTGTATTTAAAAGGTTCAGGTTTTTTTCCTGAGAAGAAGCAGATTTCAAGACTTGTTTAATCCATAAATCCCTGAGAATAGTAGCCAAGTCCTTCCTGTTTGGAGCCCGTGAGCTGTTTGCAGTTTGAGAACTTGTAAAAAAAACAAAAACCAAATTAAAGTCAACATTCCCTGTGTTTGAATCATGAATGAATTACTGTCAGAACATGGCTTGTGTACATTTATATTTCAGATGGGCTTCTTAGTTCACTTTTATGCAAGATTTGCTTTCTGGGTTTCCCCTTGTAAAAGTTCCAGTTGTAGCTAACAGTCTGTATCCAGAAAATATCCATATTATCCAATTGTATCCTTCTGGGATGGCTTCCCAGCTCTGATGAAACAGAAAACTGGAAAAGACCTTCAAAATTGACAGGTATCTTATTAGGAAAACTGCAGCCTTGGTAGTGTGGGTTGTTTTTAATCTGGCAGTTTTGTCCTTGTTTAAAATTTTAAGGGTGGACTTGAATAAAAATGTAATGAGGACTCCACATTAGGCCTGAGATTCTGATGCAAACAGTGGTGGGTCTGGGAGTACAGCAGGATGTGGCATGAATCGTACATGGAAATGTTACTGACAGAAGCATGCCTGCTGCCTTTCTGTCTCTGGTTGTGTGCTCTATTGGCAATATTTGGTGAAGTTTAGATCTTACTAAATAGTCTTGTAAAATGTAATTGTTTCATGATTTGCTCCTCTTCTAGAGGAGTAACTGACCTATTGCTGTGGTATGTCTGCACTTTCACAACGCAAAAAGTGTCAGTTACCTACAATTTGTACTTTTTGTTACAATAAATGACACTCTCATTCTCCAAGCACTCCTGAATCGTAGTAAATTAAAATGGTTTTGAGAATTGTACTTAAATTGTATCATTTGAATCCAGAGATTTTGGAAATGGTGTGGTTCTGTTGTAAATACCTAGAAAAAGGGATGTGCAGTGCTGCATTGACAGTGTGTTTACAGTAGTTGATGAGTTTAAGTTACTTTTGTTCTTGTTATACAGGTCATGTGTCTGAAGGCTGCTAAGAGAATGGCATTTTTGGTCATGTTAGTTTGTACTGAGAGAATAAATGTTAACAGATGTGATGCTGAGAAGTTTAGTTTCATTGTCATCGATTTACAGAAGTACATGGGGGGGGGCGTAAATATTTAGAATTGAGGAACATCTCAAACATCTACATCGGATTATCTTTTTCCCCTGAAAGCATTCACAGTCATGTCAGTACACTGAATAGTTAAGGTCAGTAGTTAAAAAGCCCGAAACAACAAAGCAAGAAGCCAAACAGAGTGTGGGGGTCTGGTAGAGGTCAGAAAGCTCAAGCTGGGAGGGTGCTTATGCTTGCAGTAAAGTTGCAAAACTTCCTTAGTTACCGCTGCTTGAAAATGAGAAATATTTAGGGAACCACAGCTGGAAGTTCATTTAATGCTCCAGCTCCATCAAACAGGTTGAAGCTGCTCTTACACTGTGCTGGAACACTCAATGGAGAGAGAGACTAAAATGTGGATGCAGCATGGAACAAGCACAGTGAAGTGTTTTTAACACCAGATCTAACCTTGGGCTCCCTGTATTTAGACTCTCATCCCAATTCAAGCATGGAAAGCTACCGAGTCTTTAGTTGTAATCTGTGTAGTAGAAATATTTTACTCTAGTGGTGGTGGGTTATGGGATCACTCAGTCAGGTCAGTTCATGCAATCAGGAATGGTATTTTCTGTTTTCTAGGACTTGGTGTTAAAAATACCCAAAGCCCAACAGCAAAAGCAGAAAACCATTTGGAATGTCAGTGTTTACTTGAGGAGAACACACAGCACACATGGCCCACCATGAACCCCCCCCATACATGGCCCCTGAATCATGACTTTAATGTTTGATTTAAAAAAATACAACAAACCCTTCCAAGATTGGCTTTCAGATGCTGCATTTGATTTCCATGAGTCGTAGCTGCTCCTCACAGCTATATTTGAAATCCCATTGATTGAGTTCACCTGTCTTACCCCATAAAACTGAAAATAAGCTTCCAGAAATGTTACATATAACAGTAGCAAATCACTGTGATTTGAAAAATAAACTTTTAATGAAATTGTTCAGCATGTGTTACTGCATCTGTTTTGTTAATAGGTCAATTGTGTAAATTCTTTACTAAGTACAAATTAATTTGGTTCTGCTTTTCAAAGCAGCGATCCCAGAATCCTATGAGCTTTCTGCTGAAAAAGGCCTCTTCAAATCACAGATTTGTAGTTTAATTTGAAAATGTTTGAAGTTTCTCAAGTGTCATTTAACATTTCAAAGTGTAGAAAAATATTTAAGTAGTCCTGCAGGATAAAAACTTAATACATTCTAGACTGTAAATCTTCTTTGTAAAAACTGCTTCTCTTTTTTTCTTGTATAGAAACAAATCTCAGTTGTGAAATCCAAAGATGAATAAAAGTGTATAAAGGGAAGGTTCTTAAATTGCATTTATTAAAATGTAAGCATGTTTCAATACTTTTGACACAAGGCTTCAAAAGCCAGGTGCTGTGTTGGGTTCCTGTGAGCGTTTGCAGCCCCAAAGCTGCACTTGGGTCAGATGGACATCCTGGGCTGCTGGCTGAGGGTGGCACTGAGGGACAGGGCAGCAACTGGAGTGAGTGTTGGCTCTGAGCCTAATGGGGATTTGAGATTTCAGGGTTTGTGTGTGCTGCTGAGCCAGGAGACAAACTCTAATGTACTCTCACTGGATAGAGAAATAGCCAGCAAACCAGCAGGGGCAATGACAGAACACGTGAGCAGGTAAAATGTTACTTCTGTTTATTGGTAAAAGTGTTTTTCAACAGGTAAACTTAAACTTTGATTACAGACCCATCTGTGACTTTTAACACTTCAGAGCTGTTCCTGCAAGCCGTCAAGTTGCAAAGAAGACTAATCAAAATATTACAGACTGAGCCTGGAGATGTTTCACACTGTTCAGAACATGGTCACAGCAAGGCAAACTCTTGGGATTGGAGCCCAGGTTTGGATGAGGCTCTTCAGTAAATGAATATCCAGGTAGGGCTTGATGACTCCCATTAATCAGCTACATCTCTCTGTGGCTGCTTTTTTCCAATCAGCACAACAGTATGAACATTATCTTGGCTGCTGTTCCAGCCCAGATACACAGGCCAGGAATAGAAGATAAGAACAGGAGTGTTACCTGTGCTGCATTAGTTGGTCTTTATTGAAATTGTTAGGGAGGAGGCACAGAAGGTCAGGGTTTGAAGAAGGAGGTGGCCCTGCCTCTGAGCTGGGGCATTCTCACTTTTTCCTTAGAGTACTCAAAGGCTTCTAAGCTTCATGGTTGGATTCTACTAAAAAACGCTGTGCAGTCATTTCCAAATACGGAGAATTAAGACATTTTAGGAAAATTTATTTAAACACAACATGTGCTATTTGCACAAGGTCCCCTAAGACATCTGAAGGGATTGCAGAAGGCACTGAAAGCAACTTGTCCTTTCTGCTTCCTTACAGTCTCCTTCCTTCAGCTTCAAGCTGTGCTTGTTCTCTGGAACTTCTCAAGGCAGTAACACAGGGTCTCTTCCTTGAGTCATATTCAGTTGAGAATATGAAATCTTGTGCCACAGTTCCAGCTGAGGCAGTTTACAGCCAGCCATAACTTTCCCTTTCTGCTACCCAGCTGCATGCTGCCACATGAAAAGACAGCTGAATGTTCTGAAGGAGTGTGACTGGAGAAAGGCAGAGGATGCAGCTGTTTCACAAACAGGGTTCCTTGGCCAAAAGACAGACCTGAGCAGTGTAATTCCATAGAAACACCTGGAGTTTTTGTCTGGGCCAGCTGAGGAGGCAGCAGGAGGGGAAACCTGAAAGCTTGATGAGTGTGTGAAGAAGTGAGCATCACTCACTGATGAGAGCAGGCAGCCACAGAACAGAGGCCTTTGGAAAGTGTAACTTCACCTGGCTTTCACATAGAACAGAGCAATGCAAAAATGCAGCCATAGGAAGAGTGGATGTCATGGCAGTGGTCTGAGGACCACTGAGGAGCAGAAAAATGTGACAAACAGCACAAAGACAGGAAGAAAACCCATGTGAAGCTCTAACTAAACAACAAAACTCACCTGAGAGGAGCAGCAGCATATGAATGGATGAAAAGAGCTGAAGGTGCCCTTCAGGATCCCAGCTGAGCTGAGAGCCCAGCAGTAGAGACAGAGGATGAGACAGCAATCCAGAAGCCCATGAAGAATGCTGATCCAGCAAAACACAGCAGGACAGAGCATCAGGAAGAGCACAGACCTTGCGCTGAGGTTACACAGCTTCAGCAATGGGCAATCAGAACAAGAGGATGGGGGATGTGGTTTGCTGTCTTTCAAACGAAAGAGGCTAAAGAGGCCTTTGCTATGAAGGGAAGGGACTGGAAAGCAGGAAAAGAGTGGAAACAAACCATTAAAAAAATTTTAAGAGTGCTATGAAGCCAGATATACCCTAATAAAAAGGCAGTACAATTTCAATTCTTACAATAAGATGTTAAAATCAAGTACCTTCATGGTATTCCTTTCTTGAAAATCTTAAGTGGTTAAAAAATAGGACAGCTGCTTTGTTACAAAGAATGGCTGTTCTTAATTGGCAGCATGAGACCCAGAACCACCAGCAGGCAACATTAACTGGATGAATTTTGAGTCCCGCTGGGTGTGGAAACACAGAAGTAACTACAGTAAATGGTGTTTCTAGACTAACATGCTATTAAAAAAAATTAGACATCAGGTCTTCCCCATCATGAGGATTTCTACATCCCGCTCCATTTTGCAGCTTCCACCTGCCCACAGGTTACCTCTCCTTCGGAACCTTCAGGACACTGATCACACAAGGGAAGGCTGAATATCCAAGTGTAAAAAGATCTTCTTTCACAATGTAGACAAGGCTAAATGTAGTCATATCATTGCTTATATACTTCACCATCCATTTCTCTCCTCTAGGACAAATTGGGTTTTACCAGTAATTCTTCCTGAAGCACAGTTCCGATACATTTTTGGAGCAAAAGAGTTACTTTATTCCTTTTACACCTTCCAGCTGTACTGTATAGTAGCAAAAGGATGGAGGGAGATGAGGAGCAAAAACTACACTTAAAGTCCTCATGCTTGCAGTGCAGTGTGATGCCACTCCAGGTGAGTGTCCAGGCAGGGATACCCGGCTGACCATCAGTCTCATCAGCAGCTGATTGGACCAGGTTATTCCAAGTGCTGGAGTGACTCTGTTACCCACTGCCCTATAAAGAAAGTATTACACATTTCTGCATTCATGGATTTCATGTGAAATACCTTATGTTGCAACAAAACTTCACTGGAAGACATAATTTACCATTTCTCAAACATATATTGAAACCCATAGGTCTTTGAAGACAGAGGTGACGGGGTTTATTCACAAAACTTAGGTTCTCCTTGTGGCAAGGAAAGAACTGAAGAAGAAGTGCTTCTATACAGAACAACTGTCATTCTTTCAGCTACAGCCATGGGGAATACCTACCTCTGTCTGGACAGGGCCCTATGGCAACAGGAAAACCACAAGAGAAAAATAGATGAACTTTTAATATTTGAAGTGTGTAACTGTTGGCCCTGGATTCTATTTGCAGGTATATTTAGAAATGTTGGGTAAACAGAACACTGCATATGTAGGACTTTAAATCCAATGTTTAAAACAACTTTTTTTCCCGGAAAAAGTGCAATTTCTCCAGTAAAAGAACTACAAGATAACCAGGCAAAGAATAATAATTGAACCTTATCCTTGTTCTGTGTCAGTTTCAGAATCTGAAGGATATAGTGAACTTCTCACAACCACCCATTTATGTAGCACCCAGCTAATGTAGTAAATCAAGTTTATAGTTTGGATTCAAACAACAAATATGTACATTTGAATCCTGTTAATATCGTGGTGTCAAAAGATACTATTCTGGGTTTTTTCTTAGCTCACTAACAAAGCCAATTGCTAAGGTTTGGCTGCTAAATCTTTTAAGCAGACAGAAGGTGCACTCAATTATATCAGAAACAACATGCAAAAATACTCTTTGTAAGCAGGTACTCAAGCCATTAACTCCAGGGAATTTTTCCTGCTAATTTGTGATAAAGGATTATGATGTAAGTGCATATGACAGTTTCTTCCTCTTCACAGCATGAGTTAGTGCTGATCTCCAGCAAATCCAGCATCGCTGGGTAAATGCCCCACTGCTCCTGACATGATCTTGTAGCTTACACTGGAGTGACAAAGGACAGAGTGGTTCAGTGCTGCTGTGTTTGATGCTGTCACACTGTGTGGATGACTCACCTATAACTGCACTGAGCAGCGTCCAACTCACTCATTGCATCTGTCACCTGAAGCACAAAAACAAGGTTTATAGCTGACCTGGGGCTCTGTGTTTGTATTTAGCAAGCAGGGGGACAGGGAAAAGAACCGAGGCAAGAAAATCCAAGTTATCAGAACATACATTAAGCCAAGTTAGAAAACACTTACTCTTTCATGGGCAAACTAAAAGGGAGTTGTAAATTACAAGCTGAGTTTACAGTGTGAGGACTATTTAGCATGCTACAGCTTATATTAATCAAACTACTTCTAGATGGTTTATTTGTTAAAAGAAACCCAAAACCACAAACAAACCCCCCACATTCTGTTCCAGTGCTGTAGCTGGAGATAAAAAGTACAAAACCCCAGATCTCCCAAAGGTGCCCTGTTCTCAACGATTTCACTACCTTTGAAGTTTCCTAGTGGCCTGCCTGCACATTGACTTACCCCTTCCCAAGGCCACATTTGGAGTGTGAATGCCTCAACTCTGCACTCGTATGCTCCTTCAGTTTGTGAGTGGACTAAGAGCAATGTCTTGCCTTGTTTCCTCAAAAGAACACTCTTTTTTACTAGTATCATTGTGGCCTTGTTTTCGTGCAGCTCAAGTCAGTGCATGCACTTTAATTACAGTGCTTCAGAAATCTCAGCAGTTACACAAAAATGGTGAGCTTCACAGAAATGCAGTAAAGTCCCTGGTGCTTCACTGCCTCCTGGCAGTGAAAACTGTGCCTGCAGAGTTCCCAGAGCAGTCCTGCTGGCAATAGCATTTGAAGCCAGTGATAAGAAAGAACTCTGTTATTTTGCTTTGATGCTTTAATGCAGTTGCTATACATTTTTGTTAGCTTTAGTGGACAACTTTTGAGAACATTAACAGTATAAAAACTTAAATAATAAACTTTGAGTAGTTAATGTTTACTGAAGTACATCAGTTGAAGGAAGCTTCCGTTTCCATCAGTTGTTAATATTCAGCTGACAGTGGTAAATAGACCACCATGAAATCTGCATTTACACAGATATCACCATCACCCTCCAGCCATTCATTAAACAGTCCCTATAGAATACGAAGCAATTTGATATCATACCTGATTAATGCACAGGATGGGAGTCCTGAACCTAGTGCTCAAGTTGTGAAGCTGTGCCCCAAAGGTCTGCAAATAGCGAGCCTTCAGTGCAGACTCGGAAGGGCCGAACTCGCAGCGGAACAGGGCGGCGAGGGAGTCGATGACCACGAGCCGCACCATGCCCCGAGCCAGCAGCAGGGACAGCCTCCTCGTGATGCACTGCTGGAAGGTGTCCTGCCACACACACAGTGACACAGGGCAAAGAGCCCTGCTGGGACATCGACAGAGTGAACTACAGCAATCACCACTGCAACACGAGCTCAAGGCATTTCCAGTTGTGAAGGCAGCTCGTGGTTATCTAAGTCTCACCGGTAACTATATCTGGTGGTTCTACTGAGGAGAAAACTGAAGAGACCAAACTACAGCGTGCATTTACCTGCAGCTCTGATTCTACTGATACTTAAAAATCTCAAGGGTGTAGTACTACACTCCTAAACTGATCCTGTTTTCATAGAGTAATAGAATGTTAAGGGGTTGGAATGGACCTTACCAATCATCCAGTCCCAACCCCCCTGCCATGGGCAGGGACACCTCCCACCAGGCCCAGTTGCTCACAGCCACATCCTGCCTGGACTTGAACAATGCCAGGGATGGGGCAGCCACAGCTTCTCCAAGCAACCTGTGCCAGTATCTCAGCACCATCACAGTAAAGAATTTCTTTCTAATATCTAATCTAAATCTCCCCTCTTTAAATTTGTACCCTTGACCTATCTACAGTTCCTGACAGAGAGTCCCTTTCCAGCTTTCCTGGAGCCTATTCAGACACTGGAAGGTTCTGAATAGGTTCCTATGAGGTCTCCACACAACCTTTTCTTCTCCAGGCTGAACAGCCCCAACTTTCTCACCCTGCCTGGGGAAAGAGTGTTTCTCACTGAAACACCCAGGACACAAGACTATCACTAAATATTCCAGACAAGTTACAGACTGTGCTCTCTTCCACTAATGACTCATTAACAGTAAAATACTGCCTCAAATCCTCAAATGCCTCGATATTGATCAAGAATCTTAGAAGCATTCTTACTTTGTGCTGCTACTTACCAGGTCTGCTGCCCGCTCAACAAAAATACTGTTTCCAAATCTGATCTTCTGTATGAGTTCAGCTGGAACATCTGCACGCAGCTTGTGCTGTTGATCTATGAGCTGCTGCAAGCGTTTGCTTGGGAACACATCTTCTGTACAAATGTAGACAGCTCCTGCAGCCAAGGAAACCACCTGTGGTTACAACAGGGCTCTTACATATGCAGTTTTCTTAACAGCACACAAATTCTATCAGACATTCTGAACTCAAAAGCTACACATATGGACCTGTATTTGGTATATGGACCAAATATATGTATTTTGTATATGGACCAAAATTCATGTTTGTTGTTTTTTTTGCAACCATGCTGAATCAACAATGAACAAAAACCCCACTGCTGTGACTTTCCTGCAATTGACTGTTCCTTTTCTCAGCACCAGCTAGGAAAACTGGATTTTGTACTCTGCACTGGGTGACGCTTGCTGTGCACAGCTGTGGAACACCCACCCACCTGCCCTTGGTGATCAGAAGTATCACGGTTTATCCAACCCACAAATAGAGTGACATTCCACAGTCTTCCTGGTTCAGTCAGAAATCCAAAACATAGTACTATGAAATATCTTAATTATGCCAGCCAAAGCCAGTCCTAGTATTTTGATTCATGTCACTCAGTGTTTTCAAGCTTCTTGGTTTGAAATTTATATATGGAAGGGTACTGATCACTACAATTTCTAAGCCAGTTTTAAGAGGATCACTCATCCAACCTCATTCCAATTAACTCTTCCTGAAAATGGTAATTAGATAAAAACCATTTTATTTCAAACATATTGCTGTGAGTGACGTCTGTAGATTTTCGCTTTGGTTTCTGGTTAACAAATTACAGCAGAGGAAATTACCCATAAACATCAAAGGTGTTGGGAAAAGGAAGCACAAATACAAGCAGTATTTTCTTTATTAAAAAAGCATTGACTGTTATTGCAGAACTGACCAGAATTAACAGCTAAGACTTACAGGGCTACATCTAAGGATTGAGCCCACTCACTGAAGGAGCTGAGGCTGCTAACACAGCTTGACAGATACTGTCTTTGGCAAAAACACCCTGAACATTTCCACCCCGATGATCCATCCCAGAGTTGGCTCTCCAGGGAGTGGAGAGTCCTGTTTCCAGATGCAACTTCCAAATCCTCTACACATTGCACTGAAAAAAAATGAAACTATATCCAAGTGGAAAAGCTGATATCTCAGGACTTGATCAAGTAAAAATTAATGGTTATTAATAAAAATATTTTGCTGGTGGACACCTGTATAAGACAGGGTATGGAACCCTGAAAATCTTCTGTATGAGTCAAAGAAAAGTCTAAGCCAAATTTATTTTAGGACTGAAACTGCATCTTCATTTTAGCTCTCCCCAACACACTGTAAATTCACTTGTGAACACCCTTCACACCTATCAGGTAATGCATAGGTGTGCCCACTAACTAAAAAAAGAAAGATCTTTGACAGGTGAGAATTAAAGACCTTCCCCAATTATTAACAGATTGAAAAAATACATCATCATTCATAGGAGGTACTGAAATGTTTCTAGAATTTCTATTTCCATTCTACCTAATTACAGGTTCAGATTATACTCTGTCTCCTTTTTGCTTTCCTTGGCCCTGGGAGCCAATTACATTTATCATTAGAATTTGGTCTCCATTAATTCCCCAACTGCATTATGTATATACTTATGTAGGAGGGAACTGAGGGCTGTTTGCAGTTTTGATTTGACACAAAATAAGGACTACAATAAAGCTTTAGTGATCAGAGCAGTCATGACCTGACCATGAATCCTGAACTACAATATACAAAAAAAAAAGAATTTGAACCATGAATGTTTTCTATTCTTATCCTGCTTTCTAGCATGAGTGGATAGAATTCTGAATTTTAAACTATGGGCATAAATGCTGTCTCTGGTAATTGCAATTACTTAAGTCTAATACTTGTAGATGTAAATGAGCACATAATGAAATTTCAATCAGCAAAGGAAGAAAATAAAAAAAAAAAAAGAGAAAAAGTCTCCACAGTTATCCAAATCCATTAAGTTTACAGAGACATCAGCAGCTTGTGAAATACTATATGAACCTGTATGAAGCTCAGGCAAGGAAAACACAGTAAACTATTAATTAAATTGCTTAATTGTTTAAGGCTTTTTAAATAGCTAATTATCAAACAGTTAATTAGGTGAACCTTAATTTTCTTGAGTATTTCCTTAGGTTCACTTCTCCTAATTGGACTGATTTTCATATCACTTTCCAACTCAACAGTGCCATCTGAGTATCAGATAGGCAGGTGAGTATCTTTACTAGGGCACTCCTATCAAATACTCAGTTTCATGGTTTCTGAAATGCCAGTAAGTCAAGAAAAATTTCTAAACACAAATCTGATATGATGTATACCTAGCACAACCACTCACTGAAACAAGCCAGTTACACAGTACACACAAAACTGAAAATCATAATGGTGCAAATTCAAACCCAAGTAAACAAACAGAAAATAAAGTAAACCACGAAGATATGCAGCTTTCTTAAGCCCATGTGGTTTCTGAATTTCATGCTAAAAAACCTGTGCTAACTTGTGTTGAGACAACAGTTCCTAAAGTAAAACACTCTGGCCTTCTCAGCTACAATTCTTATTCAAGCTGACTGTCTTTTGCACAATGTTAATGCTGAAAGACAGGGATTCCTCTACCATGAATTCTGGGCTCCCAGAGAAATCATCTGCTTTCCAAAAACCAGACCTGCCTTAAGCAGGACATCCCTTGTCCTCTCCTTGGTTTACTTAAAAAGGATGGAATGTCTGTTATTTCCTATTTCATAGTCACTGGGGTTCTTTCAGATGCAGATATGCATTTCTAGGTAGATCGATGCTCCCTGGATTAAATAATTGCATTTTGATCCAGAGTTATTGCAACATTCAAGACACTGAAAACAGTCACAGGACCAACAAAACCCAAACAGAAAGCAGCAACTTCATCGAATATGTTATTCAGGCCAATAAGTGTCTTATGCTGGTTGTTGACAAAAAAAATACCACCAAAAAATCAAGTAAAAAAGAATAAAGCCCACTAAAACCCCTCAACCTCAAGAAGGACAAATTTTGATTCCTGTGATCATAATCTGTCATGCACCAAACCAGTTTGTTACTAAGAATCAGTAGCAAACATTGCTTTCTAATTCAGAATTCTAATATGGATATTAATTTGTCCCATTATATTAATGTATTGCTTATGAATATGGGCATATAAAATAAATTCAGCCAACACACGGTTGAACACAACTGACATCCCTAGAACAGCAGAAAGATATCCTGGAGGCAAAGGAGGCCTTTGTTTACTTTCAGGATTTCTTTGCTGCTAACCTCCTTGCACTGAGAATTAGAAACAAGACTAGCAGTAAATTTAATGAAGTAAATCCTTAAAGAAATTTATCACCACTTATGAGAAGGGAAGTTTCTAAGCAGTAAAAAAATACAATGCACCATAATTTTATATCAGTAGCAAAGTTTTAGCTGAGATTAATCTTCCACTGGGAGTGGAAGAGTTCTGGGAGAGTTTTTAAGTGTTGCTGTTCTCCTCAAGTTTCCTAAAGGATAAAACTCCTCACAGTTAAGCTAACCTTTAATTGCTGTATTTCTCATCAGAGGCTCAACATAAGAGCACCATTAGGGTGTTGGGCACCTTCTTCTGTACCTCCTTCTGGTTTGTTCCTTGATTTCAACACAAACAGGGAGAAGTGATGGAGCATGGATAAAAATGTATTTGCATTCAAACTACATGCAGCAGTTAGCAGCAACACACAAAGGAACAGAACAAACTGTAATTGCTTCTGCTCTGATTAATGACAAAATGTAAGCCACGGGCTACTCACAGCCCTTTAAGCAAGATCTTAATTTGTACAGTCCATGATTTTTCCACACGGGTGGATATAGTTCAAGAAATTAGTAAGTTTCTCCACAACGAGCCACTGAGCTGCCAGATAAAGCCAGTGCTGTGTGGAAGGAAGAAGGTCACAGGCAAAACACACCTAAGGCAGACTACTGGAATTCTCACAAGTGATACAGGCTTCCTCCCTTTCTACAGCAGCAGAGAATAGGGAAAAAAAAAAGTTAGATTAATGTCATAGAAGGGTAAAAAAAACATCCTCAGATCAAAGAGTAAACCTGTATACTCTGGCAAACCCAGGAAAATCACAGGTACAAAACAATTTTACCTTCCTTCAATTACATTTCCATTAATATTACTCTGCAAATCGAAACAAATAATCTTAAAAATTTGAAATCCCCAGTTAGGGAATATATACATTACAGCCAAGATGTTTGTGGAAAGTTACCTGCTGAGCTGTTTTGCTGAGGTGGTTACCTGAGGAGTCAATGAGCTTTCATGACAGCAACACTTTTCCTATATTGTTTGAGTGTGTGTAGTTTAACCCAGAGTGGCAGGCACGCCAACAACAGCCAACAGGAATTCTGAATTAAGTTATGCTGTGCTGCAGGACATGCACAGCAAGCTTTTCTCTCAGTAAAGACACATTTCTCACTAACTGGCTTCCTACTGAAGTTAGGCATGCACCGAACATGTGCACTTGCTTTAAGGACATTCCTAAAGACAGTATATGCCCCCAAATGGGAAATGAGCCAATATTCACAGTTCAGCACTTACCAGACTCTAATCCTCCGTACTTGTAAGGATACTGCACACACAGGCACAGCTGTAAACTAATCTGAGTCTTCCCAGCAGAACTTTCCCCAGCAAGCTCCGTGATTCCCACTAAAGGAATGCCACCTTTTAACAAGTTGTCTAGCACTGAACATCCCAGGCTCAGCTTCTGGTGCTGAGAGGTGAGATGATCTTTATCTTGGTAGAGCTGAAGTGCTGCAGGATTTGGGAGTTTTTTAATGATTAAAAAGAAAAAAAGAAAAAAGAAAAAAGGAGTTTAATTCATTATTTTTCTAACACATAATGATACAAAATAGATGCTGTATACAAGGTTTATACCTACAAGGGATGCTTTCTTTGTTGATGGAAAATTTCCATAATTCAGCCTGGTCTTCCCTACCTCCCTCTCCCCACAAGACCTACTGCTGAATATCTGTTTAAAAATTGATAATTTACACTGAGTTCTTTCCTCCTCTCAAACTGTTTTTCCTTTCTCTGCCTCTAAGGTGTCCCTGTGGAAAGTAACTCTCTGAGAAAACTCTGACAGCAAGGTTCAAGCACAGAAATTATGGAAATGGAAAGCTATAGCACAGTATAAAACAGGACAGCAGGCATCTGGTCAAAGCCTGAAGACACATGCAATCAGAAGAAAATTGATTTTAAGTACAGAGCTGTCATTAAGGATTTGTACAGGAGGTGCTATTAGGTCCTGCTTGGTTTGGAACGAGGCATTTATGACAAATCAGTTTATAAAGCATTTAATATGTGATAAAAATTTTCAACTAGTCTTAGTACAAAAGGAAAATAGTAAGAGACAGGAAGAAAGTGTGAAAGAAAAAAGAAATATTTTGTTCCTTTAATAAAGTTTTTCAGACTGGAGAATCATTCTGTCCTGTTTCTAGTAGGCCTGATCCTGAAAAATGACACCCATCCACTTCCATTTACCCCTAGGCAACAGGGAAGCTGTCCTCAGTATAGTTAAATAATTCACTGCAGCATACTAAAAACCACTTGCATTTTCATTTTAAACCCTCATTACTGTGTCATTGAGGAGCCAGAACCATATTTCTGCCCAGTGACAGTTATTTTGAGTTTTAGACAGAAGACTTTTCATGCCCTGGCTGCATTACCTGTGAGCATGCTGTTCCTCCTCAGCGTGCCAGAGACTGTTTTCAGCAGGCACTGGATGTCTGCACTGGAGAGCTTCATCAGTCTCTGCAAGTCTGCTCCAGAGAGGTTTAGAATCTCCTTCACTGATTTTATGTCAGCTGAAATTAGAGGAATTTTTATAAATACTTCTGACTGGATTACAGAAATATTTTACATACAGAAAATTTTTCCCAGTTTCTAATTCCCATTTACTTGAGGTTTATCTATGCTGCATTCTTCTAAGGTGGGCAAGCAACACTCATTTCAAATTTACCAACACAAGTTGTAAAACTGTTTGGAAAATGATTATTGAAGCACGGGCAAAACCTGACACTTCTAACAACTCAATAAACTTCTTCATAAAATACTTAATTATGTTCTAAAATGTTAGTGTACATGTGCATGCTTATACCCACAAACACACAATTATATCAAGGATGTCACTGTGGTGACAGATCTGTTAGTGAGACACTGGCAAATCAAATTACCTCTTTTCAGGGCAGCAACTGTTTTAGGGTTCAAGTCAAACTGATCCCAATCCATCTCCTGACACAACACAGCAACAAGCAGCACATCACGTAATTATCTATGACTATGAATGACACATGCAAGAAAAAAAGAGGCACAAATCAATGTCAAAAGTTTCCAGGACTTTTTTTTCTGTTTTTAACAATATATATATCAGTTATCTTAGAGAAGTAACAATTATTCTGGGATATTATTATTATTACTAACATTATTGTTGTTGTTGTTGGTAGTAGTAGTAGTATTTTATATATTGATACTATTTCATTATGGGAAGAGTGTGGCCAGCAGGCTGAGGAAGGTGATCCTTCACCTCTACTCAGCCCTAGTGGGCCACATCTGGAGTGCTGTGTTCAGTCCTGGGCCCCCCAGTACAAGAAGGACAAGGAGCTACTGCAAAGGGCCCAGGGGAGGCCACAAAGGTGATGAGCAGTCTGGAGCATCTCTCTGATGAGGAGATGCTGCGGGAGCTGGGCCTGTTTAGTCCAGAGAAGATAAGACAGAGAGGGGATCTCATCACTGCGTATCAGCATCTCAAAGGTGGGTGCCAAGAGAAGGTGCCAAACTCTCTTCAGTTTCACCTCAACATGAAGAAGAACTTCCTTACACTGAGGGTGGCCAAGCACTGGAACTGCTGCCCAGAGAGGTCATGGAGTCTACCTCTCTGGAGACCTTCCAAACCCACCTGGGCTCATTCCTGTGTCACCTGCTTTAGGGGACCCTGCCTTGGCAGGGGGGTTGGTTGGACTGGATGAATTCCAGAGCTCCCTTCCAACCCTGACTAATCTATAATCCAACCCTTTGGCAAAAATCTTCTCTGAAGGCTGTTTGCATATATCCTATTAAAGAGTTCAACCAATAATCCTGCAGTTAAGAACTACGGGTAATTTCAGTGGTCTGTAATTCTGCATGGTGCTTTTGCTCTGCACTGCAGCTCACAACTAAGATGGACATGCACCCCTACCCTGTCAGTCTTCACACGAGGCTTTCATTTTCAAATAAAAATACCTCACACACGAGCAATTTGGGATGACCCAGGATTATTCACGCATTGGACAGTCAGCTAGTTTAACTTACTAGCTAAAAGCAAATTTAATATTAAATCGTTAAAATGTTTGTTTCTTGTAGCGACATTAAACAGCTCTTTTAATACTCTGGTCTAAAACACAATAGTTTAGCACGATGACTGCCTAGAAGAGTATCGTGAGATTCTTAGCGTTATTCTGATAAACTTTATGAAGGATTACGGCAGACACCCAGGAATTATACGAGAATACATGACTTTATGAACAATCCTTTTTCCAACATGGGGAGGAGAGGTTGTGATGGGTGCGAATGACAGATTAAATCTAAGGGAAGCAACATTTACTTTTGAGCAATATCCATTTCAAGCAACATTCTGAGAAGGTTTAGAAGCCGAAACTTACTGAAATCAATCATGATTACGACGACCCTTGACTGAAGAGCTCCAAACCATTGCGCACCTTCCGCTCACAAGAAGCCGCTCCACTGATGAGGCAGAGGGGAGAGAGGAACACAGGGAGCGGGTCACGGGGCAGCCAGGGGTGTTCCACGGCCTCGGGACCGGCCGGGGGAAGCGAGGCGCGGACGGAAGCGGGGACCGAAGGACACACGGACGGAGCGCGGCACCGCCACAGCGCCCTCACCCCCGTCACGAATCCCCCGCCGTCACTTCAGCCAATCAGCGAGCAGCTCTTCCGCCGCAGACCAATCGAAACTCCCCTGAGCCACCACCCCGGCAGGACAGCCAATGGCATGGCGGCGTTCGCCGTGCGGGCGGGGCGCCGCTCACTCCGCTCCCGCGGGGCCGACGGGGAGCGGCGGGGCTGGGCTGGGCTGGGTCGGAGTG
>VZTN01037946.1:28497-59866 GCA_013400515.1 Erpornis zantholeuca
CGTCCCGCGGCGGCGGCGGCGCGCGGGGGAAGATGTCGGGCGGCGACGCGAAGAAGCTGGTGCGCTCCCCCAGCGGGCTGCGCATGGTGCCCGAGCACCGCGCTGCCCGCAGCCCCTTCGGCCTCGACGAGCCACCCTGGGTGCCCGACAAGGAGGTACCGCCGGGGGCGCGGGTGCCGCACTCCCCTTGCCCCCTTCCCTTTCCATCTTCCCTGTCCCCCTTCCCTTCGCTTTTTTACTTGCCTTACGCTAATGGATTAAAGGACGCGAGGATAGGGCTGTCACTCGTTTTTCAGGGGTGTGCGGCCCTGATAATTTGAGAGCGATTTGCTGATTTAGAAGGGTAGCGAGCTGTGCAGTATTGCTTTAAATGCTTATAAAGGTGTTTCTGAAAGCCGTGTAGGTTTAAAACTCATTACATATATTATTAAGGCAATAAGGCTGAGGTAGAACAGCCCTCCTGGCTCCTCGTGTGAGTGTTCGTGGTGTTAAAACAATCATTGAACAACTCAGTCTGTTTCAGTCAACTTCGCTTTTCAATACTTATCAAGTAAACAACGTGATATTTTTAATTTTATGTTATCAGAGATATTTGTTGCCAGTCCCTGCAGCCAGATGCTCATACAACATAGAATCCATTGTTTGTTTATTTATTTATTGCCAGCGTTCTGTGGTGTGGACACACGCCAGTGCATTTAAATGTGACCGGAATGAGGATTTATTTTCGATGAGCCAATGTAAATTTAAGCCGGGAGTCATCCGGCAAAGCCGTTCTTTGGCAGATACGGACGTGGTTGGTCTGTTTTGTATGGGAACACTGTATTCCTCCCTTGGTTAGGAATGAGGAAGAAAATTTTTTCCTGTGGCAGGTATCTCTTGAGGCAGAAAGTTCTGTGTAAAAGTAGTAATAATTCTGGAGGCTCGCTCTGCCAGCGGAGCTCCTGCAGCTCCGGCCAGCCTGTGCTGCTGTAAAAAGTGGGAGTCGTAAGCCACTTGCTGGCTTTGTCCCAAACAACTCGTTTTTGGAAAGTGAGTTTTCCACTCATTCTGAACAAGCCATCTGCTGCAGCATCTCGTGAGAGTTTTGTCAAGTTATTCTTGCCCATACACAGGAAAACCTCCCAGCCATCAGCAGCAGCTGTTTTCTGTCTTAGATGAAGTGTGGGTAAGGTAAATTTTCGGTGGAGTGTCCTTTGAAGGACTGAGTTCCACGTCCCCACCCAGCTGGCACCATGTGTGCTGTGGGGTCTGGGTGTGTCGCTTGTGGGGTGTGTGCTTATCTGGGAGCTTGTAGCAAAGTCTGAGCAGGTCTTGTGCAAGTGGCTTCCCTTTGTGCTGCTGTTGCTGCATCCTGTGCACTCACCTGGAAACCTGATTCCTGACATCATCTTCGGCAGGGGATGTCGTTTGTGTAACAGTTCAATTGAAATTAGTTTTCTCCCTGACCTTCTGAAGTGCAGTTTAGCATGTCAGTAGTCCTTGGTTATAGCAGACTAGTTTCATTAAGGAAAACAAAGTACCTCTAACTCAATTCTAATATTTACTACCATCTTAATTCAACTAAAGATTGTTTGGGCATAGTGGTAGGATTTATTTAACCTAGTTAGATATATTTAGAGAATTATGTCTGTATATTTTAGATATATCAGTCTGATGTGTGTTGTTAGTTTGAATTTTACATTACAGTTGGATTGCAGGAATTGGGACTGAATGTGCTCAGTGATATTTGCTACTGAGAGAAAGTCTGATAGAGGCAAATATTTTAAATGTATTTGTTAATGCAAGATTAAGAATATTAATTCTTGTTTTGTGGCTAGTTATTTTACTAAATTTCGGGAAGTAGTTTAGAGTTATGCCATCCCTTTGGTTAACAACTGACAAATATGTTACAGACTTTTTCCTTAAATAAAGCAGGTATATGATACACAGGGAAGTTTATAAACTCCATGTTTTTGTAAGAAATTATATTTAAGGAGACAGTGTTACCTAGGCAGTGAATTAGTTGAGAACTCTTGTTCTTGTTACCATGTCAGACATAATTAAAAATGAAGTGTCTGTGTTCAAGACAAGACCTTGAATGGTATTAGCAAATGCTGATCTGGCTTTTCAGATCCACTGGCTTTTGCTGTGCAGCCAGTAATGCTCACAAATCCAGTGGCTTTATTTTCCTTATGCAAGAAGAGTCTACTGGCTTATTTTTTTTAAATTAAGGCCACCTAAGAATTACAGCAGTTAATAGTTCTGTGAAGCTTATACGGCATATAATTAAGTTTTTAATTTTTAGTTCACAAGACTATACAGTCTTAAAATATAAGTTACTATGAGGAGTTTGAAATGCTGAAGCAGGACTACTGAAAACTTTACTTTTGGTGGTCCTATTTGTAATACAGATAGTGAGTTGAGGTGGATTTATGAAAGTCTGTCCTGAGCATCATTAAACTCAAGACAGACCATACAATGTTGGTCTCCGCATGTGCCATGTCTGACTCAGAATTTCTTTGTTAATCACCAGCAGAGCTTAATTTTGAGATTTCTGTTAAGGAAATCTTGGACTAGAAAATGAGTAAAATGTGTCAGTTTGTCTGCAGAGGTGGGGCCAAACCTTGTGATATCCAGCTGTGTACCAGATGTTTCTGTGGCTGAGGAACACTGTGCTGCAGAGGAGCTGACAGATGAGGTGGAAGGGGTTCCCTGGGGCTCCTCTGTGGCTGTAGGGGGGAACTGAGCTTTTCCTTAAGCTGGAAAGGGGTTCCCTGGGGCTCCTCTTTAGGCTCAGGCTCTTAGAGCAGAGCTGCCCTTGGACTCCTGGCAAAATCCAGGCTCAGTCAGTGAACTGGCCTGGGCAGCTGCAGTGTCAGAGAGCACCATGAGCTGTGTCTGCCCCATGTTTGCATCCTGCCTTTTCCCCCTCTGGCCTCAGCTGCTTTGGCCAGGTGTGTTCCAGGCTGGGATTTCCTGAACTTTCTTGTTTGCAAAGGTTCACTCTATTAAGGAGCTTAGCCTGGTGTTGCCATTCATGACTTCTTGAATCACTGTTATTATTTATGCAAATAAAGCATGTGTAGTGAAGTGAAGTGTAACTATCGATTCCTGTCCATCCATGGGATTCTCACCTCTGGCTGCATCTGTGGAATTATGGAAATAAATTATCACACTTGAGCAAACCCATGAGAAGTTTGCAATGAACCAGCTCTTGGGATTTTTAGATTAATGTCAAGATCCATCAGCTGTTGGATGCTCTTCCATTTTCCTCTTGCTAGATGAAGTAATCTGGTACTGGTATTGGTGATTGACTGCACATGAAATGAATGTACTTGTGACATGAATTCTTATTTAATTTCTTGCTTCACATCTTTTGAAGTCACAAGAAGTAACTTGGAAATTGTGCTTCGTTCTCTGTTAATGTGATAAAATCCCTCCAAGCAATAAAGCTTAATTCAGTACTTGTCTCTCTCTAATTATGTCAGTGTATGGATGTACAGGAAGAATTCACCTTTCAAGATAAAGATTTCTCAAGATAAGATTTCTCAATAAATATCTTGTCCCAGGCAAAGCAGAAGTTGAAATTATGCAAATGATTCACTTGGTTCCGATTACTTAAAGCAGAAATACCTGGAAGGAACAGTGTCTTGAGCCTGCTTGTGTCAGAACATTTTCCTAGGAAAATCCCATTTTGCAATGGCAGCTACCATGTGCAGCTTGACTTGTGATTTATTTAGGACTGCTCTCTGTATCAGGCAGTGCTATCATCATGGGTCTGTAATTCAGAAATATTTTTCTGTAGTTTGTGTTACATAAGAGGATGGATAATTTTGTTCCTTCCTAAAAAACAGTTTTACGTTTAGCATATCATTCTGTATGACATCTATATAGGACAGTATTTAGAAGAGTTTGGGGTTTGATTTGTTTTTCCTCTAGCTTCTGACTTGTGCTTTCTGCTTTTTGGGAAAAACCAAAGAAACAAATAAACAATCCCAAACCACAACCCCTCTAAAAACCCAGCCCAGGCCAACTGAAAAAACCCCACCACCACCAAAACCCAACCAAAAAACTCCCGTGTATTTTCATTATGAAAACGAATTAGACCCCAAGTAAATTCAGGGTGTACCAAAATTATTGCCACATCCATCTCCCAGGCAAGCTATTGAACTTGTCAAAAATTAAAACATCAATGTAGAGTAGAACAGGATATTAGCTGAAGAGAGGTTACAGAGGTAAAACCTGGTGAATGCTGGAATTGCTTCATGCCGAAGGTTATTTATCAGTGATTGTTGAAATAAGCTTTTCTGCAGCCACCGTGAAAAGATGTGTTTGGTTGCCTTCGTTCAGTGTTACTTAAAACAGTCCAGGAACTCTTCTAGTGCTCTTTTGTGTGGGATTTAGAAACAGCTTGTTGTAACAAATTCTGCAAGTAGGTGTTTATGTTCCACTACAGTGACTGCCATTACCCTCCAATGTGTTAAACGTGTGTTTAGACAGCAGAACCTTTCATATAAACTATTGCCAGTTATTAACAAGCTTACACTTCAAAAGGACATGAAGAGTTTCTGGAGAATTTTTAATTTAGGTGCTGTAATATTTTCTGCTGCAGTTGTTTAACTTGTGACAGTGATTGAGTATCTGCTGGAGTAAAAGCCCCTGAATAGAAGCTGTTGTAACCTGAGGGGATTTATAGAAGAAAAAGGGTTAAGTATTGAACTGTGTTAATTAAAGGCAAAGGATGATGACTGTGCTTAGCAAATAGCACCTGCTCATCTTGGAGCATGGGCTCAAGAGGACATTCTGCTGTAGTCTGAGATAGTCTGGTTTGAGGAATTTCGGTTTCTGGAGTTATACTACAAGAACTAACCATGTTCTCCTGAGTAAGATGTCAGGCATAATTTTGCATTAATATTTGCAAGTAAAAATAGCAAAAACGGGATTATAAGCCTCAGACGCTGGGGTTTGATATGGTGGATAAAGATATGTAAAGTTTCGTTGAAAATCCAGTGATGTAAGGGCTAAGTATCAGCCCTTTGATAGGTGACTTCTTATACAGAAAATTTTGGTTGTCCAAAAGTCACTGATCACTTCTGGTTGTTAACACAGTCAAAACTGTCACCCCTTAAATGCTACTTAGTTGCTAGAGAGAAACTCCTTCAATTTTTTTCTGGCATTTTTTTGAAAGGAGTGTGGGTGTAAATTTGTTTTAGGAAAGAGATATTCCAGGAAGTGACTTTTTGTAGCTGGAATAAACATTAGGTCCTGGTGGCTTGGAAGAAAACCAAGTTTCTCAGCATGTTTCAAAAATATGTGAGTATTGAGAGCATTAAATTGTGTAAACAATGTTTTAGACAGTCAGCAGAGCATTGTAGTAAAACACAGTGAGGATAACTTACAGAAAAACAGTTGACTGGAATATAGAGCTGTCTGGATAGCCAAACATTATCAAGAGTGGTAAATACTGAGACGTAGTTTTGCCTTCTGGCAAGATTCATTAGGGGGAGGTTTGGCAGCTTTTTTTTTTGCCTTGCAAATGGGGATGACAGTTTTTTGCTACATCACTATTAAATTAAAGACATCCAGGTGAAAAGATAACAGATAGAAATTTGTTGGAGGTGTTTCTTTATAGGACATAATATAAAGCTCATTCTTTGTATATGGTAGTAGAATTAAAGGTGTAAAAAATTTGTAGACCAATCTTAATTTGTACTTTTTTTCTAGTGCCCAAGATGTATGCAGTGTGATACAAAATTTGACTTCATAACTAGAAAGGTAAGAGAAATCAATGAGCTATAAACTAGTATCTGTTGCAAAATACTAAAATGGACATCTTTTGAAAAGTAAACAAGGACTTGTCTTGAGTTTGGAAGAGCAAAATTCCAATTAAAGTAGAAAGTGTAAACTATGTAATTAGGCTCACTGGATGAAGAGAAAACACTGACATTAAATTATGTATATTAATGGTTAGAGGTCACTGTGGAATGCATGCTGGTGTGCACAATATGACACGGAGAATTCTGCAAAGCACCCTTCCTAAGAAGGCCAGCAATGATTTTTAGGGGGGAATATAATACCTTTGTATAATTCCATTGACACTTTGTTATCACGAGCTTGTGAAAGTGAAGATGTGGAAGTGTGACTTGCAGTGCAGTGACACAGTTTATGTTTTTTAATTTAATTGTTTGGAGGGAGAAGGAAGGAGACATTTAAACCAGACACACTCACACATTATACCAGATAAGAAGCTTCTGTGTTTGCCTTGTGTTAGCTTTGGGAAGCAATTGGAGGTAGCCCTGGGAAATAAGTACTCCAGAGAATTTTGCAGAAGATTTGAAAGGAAAGCCTAACACTGACCAAAACTGCAGTGTTGTCAGTTCCTTGTATCAAACTCGCAGGCTTGCTTTGAGCCACAGATTAGTTCCTGCTTGCTTGTGAGTACTTGTTCTGTCGTGAGAACTTGCATCAGGAAGATCAGCCACTGTCACACCCCAGCAGTGATCTGGAGCGCAGGCCACTGGTTGGAGATTTAGGGGCTGTGAAACACACTGCAATACTCGCTCTGGTTTCGCAACTTCATTGGATTTGTGCTGTGCTGCCTGATAATTTCTGATAAGAGCAACAGCTTTATGTTATAAGGATGAAGATTTTTATATTTTTTCCTTTGGAGAAATTTGAACATGGGTTTTAAAAGAGAAGAATGGTATTTTCAGTTGAAGACTAGAAATTTCAATTGAAGTTCCCCAAGATCTTTTCTCAGAAATGGGAAGGGACTTTGAAACCACTGTTCTCTTGGGCTTTTATGGACAGTGAGGTGAAGGATTTACTGGACACCAGAGAAGCCCTTTCCTGTCTCTTCTGCTTCAGAAGCATCTTTACAGAGTGCCAGCAAAGGCTTAGAGTGCTGCTGTTCGTACTCTACTGTTCTTTGTGTCCAAGCTTCAGTGATTCCTGTCTGCCACTGTTGCAGTTAATTTCCTTTACCTGTCCCTCAACTTGCACATTTCACACCTGAGAAACTGTTGTAGCAACATTATCTAATCATTCCCTACCAGTTTCCTTTGTAAATAAGTAAAGGAAATGTGTGGATGCTGACAGGTTTGATCAGAGAGAAATTTTCCAGCTCTCGGTCCTGTCTGTGAGAAGTTGCTTTCTCACAATCAGAGCTGAGAACCAGGAGAAGTTTATGTAAACCATCTCATGTGTTTGTGTAAACTATATGTTGTGAGTGGTGTTTTTTTACATCTTGTTATTCCAACTTGTTATTCTGTAACTAACCAATAATGCAATGAAGAAGTGTTCACTCAAGAACCAATGATTGTGCCCTGCTCTAGCGACCCAGGATATATAAAGAGAAAGATTTTCTTAATAAATAGCTTCTTTCATCTGAAGTTTATGCCACTGTTTTCGCCGTTACCGAACTCAGCTGCGACAGAAATGTTCTCTTGTGCTTAGCATCACTGCCGAAGGTGTGGGAAGTGTTTCTGTGACAAGTGCTGCAGTAAAAAAGTGCCTCTGCCTCGCATGTGCTTCGTGGACCCCGTGCGCCAGTGTGCCGAGTGTGCCCTGGTCTCGCAGAAGGAGACAGAGTTCTACGACAAACAGCTCAAAGTGCTCATGAATGGTAAGCACTGAATGCACAGATGTGCTCTTTCCATCTCATTTGTATTTATTCAAATTCTGATGGACAGCAAGAGCAATGCCTCTTGTCCAACAAGTTACAGTTTTGTCTCCTCTTTGTCATGCCTCTTGTTTTTCAGTTAATAGTTCTGTGTTACTGGTTTATTTAGAGAGAGGTTCACCCTTCTTAGTCAATGTTTACACCTCTCAGTTTGTACTTGGTCTTTATAAAGAGTGATTTAATTAAAGACAAATTTTTAATGCCTTTGAGAACAGATGTGTGTGCAGCTGGCATTTTCCTTGAAATAATGCATCTTTTAGCCATATTCCTGTTACATTAAATAAGGATGAAAAATACTTTTCATACAAGATAAAGTTCTTGTTTAAAGCTGTATCTCAAAGCTTTAATCTTGTCCATGGCCTACAGCTGTGGTTTATGGCAGATCATGATGCCTTTAATAGCTACCTGGAAACAGAGACTATACAGGAATAAAGGAAAAGAGATGGTATTTATTTTGAAAGGCCTTCAGGTGCGCACTCTGGGCTCCAGAGGGTCCTGCCTCAGTGGATCCCAAAATGAACGACAGGTCACGAGTTCTTCACACTTTGATACCAGCATAAATTCACCAACCAGAACCCAGCCAATGATGGAATTTCCGCAAGCTTTCCCCCCTCTCCCCAAGATGAAGGTTTACCGTTCTTGGTCTGTGTGTCCTTGGAGAGCAAACTAGAGAGGCTTTGTTATGTCTATCTTAGCACAGAGAACATAAGAGAACAGCACTTAATGAGCTACAGGAAACTTCAGAGTTACACTAACAGTACAGGATTTGAAAACTATAAAAGTTAAAACCTAAGGCATCATCATCATCATGAGTACTCAATTTTCTGTGGGATTAAACCTACATGCAATACAGTAATTCATGTTCCAATTACATTAAGAAAGCTGAAACTTCAGTTTTTAAAATGTTCTGTGATCCTTCAGTGCCTTTTGATGGTCTCTCAGCATGATGCCAGTGTGCATAATGGGTAAGATGAACCCCACATGTGATGGGCGTGGATGTTCCTGGGGAGATTCTGGGTTCAGAAGGGAGTGTGTTCATTCCTGGAGCATGTAAATCATTCATCACTCTGCTTTGCCATGAGGGTGTAGACGAGTTTTTAAATCACATCTTTTAAGTGGAAGACTCTTATAAAGCTTGCATTCATGTTCTGAAGTTGTTCCTGACTTGCTCTGTAGAGCCACAGATCATGGCCAGAGAGATGGTGATGGTGGCTGTGATGTCCTTGTGCTGTAATGTCTCTGTGTGTGACCTTCTCCAGCCTTGGTGCTGCTGTCTCTCTCTGTGTCTCTCTTCAGCAGTAGCACAGGGTCTGTGCTGGGGCTCACTGTCTCTGGGTAAACTGGGAAGTAACAAGCTGAAATGCTGGGGCTGCTGCGTGGTTCAGGTTATGGAGATGGACTGCAGACCAATTGGCAGGGCTGGATGTTGTTACTTCCTTCACTTCCCAGGCCAGCAGTATCGGGATTAAGTAATACAGGGAGCATGAGGCAGAGGAAATAAAGGGGTCAGGCGAGTAGGGCTGCTCGGAGTTCTGAGTCACTTCTCTAATGTAGCAACAGTGACTTCCCCCTTGCCAAAGCAGTTTTGAGGGGGAAGAAATACAACATGAAGGCTGAAGTTCATTGACCTCACAACAAGACCAAGCCAGTCTTCAGTAATGAAAAAGAGATGTCTTTACTGTTTATTAAGCATAGAACTGAAGGTCACATCCTGCTATTAAATTGTTCTTTTTTTTTAATGCTGAAACAATTGTTTTTGTTACAGTGACCACAGAGGTCCTTAATTGCCTGTCTTTTCCACCTCCAAATATCTTATAATTTTTAAAAGAATGCTCTTGGATATCATTTGCATTTCTACATGTAGGAGAAATTGCATAGAACGTGTGATAAAGTCCTGTGATTCAGAACATGGTAATTAAAGATGAGCTTTTGATGCTTGAGTGTTTTGCTGATGTTAATCAGTTTAACATTTCAGTTATTCTATTATTTCACTCAATTCTGTGTATTAGTAAGTAAAGGTTAGCTATTCTTTCTGATACTTGAATGTTGCTTGTTGAATTCTGTATCAGAATACTAAAACATTTCTTTCCAGGTGCTACATTCTTTGTAACTCTGGGAACATCTGATAAATCTGAGCTCATGGTTTGTCGACTTTCCAACAACCAAAGGTGAGAAAGATTGATAGAAATTGCACTTGTAAACTATAGCATTGTTGCCCTTACAATAGCTCTATTATTACATAATAACAAAAAAAAAAAAAAAAAGTAATGTGCCCTAAGGCTGTTGGAGAGAGTAATCAGGCTGAAAGGACAGATCCAACTATACTGGAATGTTTATTTGAATTTTCTAGCATTGTGGATCAGAATGTCTTGGATGGGTGGAATTTCAATGAAAAGTAGTATTTTCTGGTTAGTTTCTATCCCTCCTCACCCCAAAGAACACAAAAACAGTGTCACTGAGAGATTGTTTTATTTTTTTTCCTTTGATTTGGACTTATTGTAGATAAAATATTGAAAAAAAGTTTTCCTTCTGTTTTGTAGATACCTGGTTTTGGACGGAGACAGCCATTACGAAATTGAAATTATACAGATTTCAACTGTTCAGATACTTACAGAGGGATTTACTCCTGGAGGTAAATTTTTCTTTTAATATAAATGAAGTATTAGGAAAAAAAGGTGAAGATGCAGTTATTTGAGGTAGACAGTGCATTCAGTGTAACTGTGATAGTTACCACTGCTCTCAGAACAGAGCACAGTCTGTGAGAGCCTGTCCATGTGGCTGCTGGGATTTGGGGAAACACCTAAAGATTGAGAAGTTCCCCTACAGCCTTAATGTGGGAGAGCCTCTCGATAAACCCGAGTAAGGGTGGTTGTTATCTCTTCTCTTGGGTAAACACAAATGTTTACTGATTTAAGAGCTTATAGGAGGGAACTGTTAGTCTTTGGTAGCTTCCATTTTAGAATCCAGCTGGGATTTTGCCTTGTCTGGTGCAAACAGTAACAGAATGAAGTGGGGGAGGGGAAAATAAATAATTGAACTATGCTTTCTTAATTTCATTCAAGATTAAGGGGTGGCCAAATGAAACTGGTAACATCTAAATTGGAGTGCAGCTACTTACTGCCCCATCTCTTACCAGATTTTAGAGTATTTCAGGATGAACCTGAATATGATTTGACTGAAATGAGAACAAACAAGGTCAGGAATTTTGCTAATTGTTCTTTATAAACACTTCTGTCACTGCTGGGTTTTTCTAACTGCACAGCCCATCTGTGCAATATTCAGTCAGTACAGCATGTTAACTTAAATAAACTTACCTTGGTATTCAAATCAACCAGGTGTACTGCTGAGTCACTTAATGTTCCTGTAATTCCTTGTTTACCACTCTTCTGACTGCTTTATCTCTTTTCTGCCTGCCTTCCTTCTTGATGGTAGAAAAAGATACTCACACTTACACCAGCCTTCTGGAGAGCCAGCCTGTTAATGAAGGTATCACCAGTGCCTTTCAGCATGACTCACCCAAGCATGACATGACCCCCTCAAATCTTTCTTCTCTGCAGTGCTTGATCCATAATTGCTGTTCAACTTGAGTTATGTTCAAGTCTGACATGTATCTGTTCCTTCCCATATGTCTTTTTAATAAGCCAAGAGTGAATGTTTTGTAACACTCTGGAGAACTAAAGCACTCAAGGCCTTCTTCAGACCGATCTGCTGTTGTCGGTGCTGGGAGAAGGGAAGATGAGAAATGGTATCTGCAATGGTACACAGTGTTACAGGTTCAGCAGGTTGCTGAATTGGGGATACTAGGAATGAATATACTCCCCATGTGCTGTCCAGAAAGGTTTTGCATGGAAACTGTTAATGGCTTGCTTTTACACAACTTTATAAGAAAGGCCTCTTTGTTATGCAAGGTGTGTTCTGCCTTAGTAATGCCAGACATGGGCAATGTTTGGTCAAGGCTGTAGGTGTTTGATTTCCACTGGTGATCTTTCAGTAGACTCTTAATCCATTACTCTGACCAGTCAGGTGCAGGGAAGCAATTGGTGAAGTTGAATTTCCATGTATCCTAGAAGAGTAGAAAGTCTCTCTTTTATAAACCCTGCTGTGGGCTTCTGATCAGGTTAGGTGCACTACCAGCGCTAACTAGATTGAGTTTGGCTTAGATTATGATTTGTTTTGGCTCCTGAGATCTTGCAGTAACAGCCTCCAGGAGCCCTCTTATGCAGACACTTTTAAAAAGAGCTTTGCAAAAAGTGTCCTGTGCTGTTCCTAGGGCTTAGTTTATGTTCCACTGCTGCAGGAGGTAATGACAGTAATGTCATTCTAATAAGTTTTTGTTTAATGTCTGTATTTTTGGTTTATCTTCATCTCTGCAGCCTCAGTAAGAGAGATACAACCACCTCCCTATTGCACGGTTGTCAGAGCAGTGTCTTTTGTAGCAATTTCCTTCAGTAAGTAAATGATGTTGCCAGCTGTTCTGTAGTCTTATGTAAACATCATTCCCAACCTTTGCCAGGTTTGGAGGGACTGCTGCCTGCTGTGCCAGACTCTGTATCCAGCAGGATCCTGCTCTGCCATCAGTCTGATTGGACACTAAGCCTACAGACTGCAGGCTACAATATGAAACTGTGGTATCAGTGTCTTAACATGGTGATAGTAAATAATGAGGCTGTTCTAGATGTATGTGGCTTTACCTGAGGGCTGATGCAGGTTCCACTGCCCAGGCACTATGAGCTGTAGTCACGAGCTCCTTGGATCCAGCAGCTGCTCGTGCAATGAGCACATTTCTTCAAACGTGCTCATAAGCTCGAAAAGTTGGTAAATAGTTGGTAAAACCTGCTGCTGTTCCAGATGTTATTTCTCTTTTCAGGAGGCAACACTCGTGCCATAGGTATGATCCTGCAGTACAAGGTACCTGGGTCAGAGGAGGTGACACAGATGAAGTTTACTGCTGGTGAAGACCTCAGCTGTAACAAGAAGCTGTCAGCAAGCTGGCTGGCAGCGATGCATAAGGTAAGCAAAGCAGCCAAAACTTAGAGAAGGCTGAAGAAAATCTTTACGTGGGGTGTTGAGTAGCACCAAAGAGAGCATTTAGCCTTAGTATTTCTATTATTTTTTTATTAAGGACTTTAGGGACTTGTTGCTTAGAAAACAGAAGCTATGGCTGGCTGTAATGAACATGACTTTAGCTTTATGCTCAAAGACCTGAAGAATTTATGCACCCTGAAGGGTTTCACAAGATCTTATATATGGTAGTAGATGGAAAGAATTAAGAATTTGACTTGAGTTTTTGTTACTGGCTGAAGAATGTGCATTATGAAATATATTTTTGAACCTAAATTCAGCTAGTTGTTTCTATTACTTCACTAAGGTTCAAAGTTGTTGAGTTTTGGAAATGGAAGATTTTAATCTTTTGGTGCTAGGCCCTGTATGGGTAATGAAACTGAAGGTTCTTATTTCCTAAGTCAGAGTTATGGTGGAAAAAACCAAAGCCACACTCACATCATTCACCTGAGCAATTGCTGAACTGTAATTTATAATGTGCCTGCATGGGCAGGTTTGTGGCTCTTTGCTGCTTTATTGCCATTCTGGAGCTCCCCGGGTGCCCCTACCCCAGCATTTAACTGTGTTCAGCACAGTGTGCTCAAACTTTCTATCACCATGCAAGTGCCTTCAGTACTTCTGAATGCTAGTGCATGCCTCAGATGGAGGAAAATTCAGGAAGAATTTAAAGCCCTGGATTTAAAGGAGGTTTTTGGAGGGGTAGGAAGCAGATAAGGTGGCTGCAAATGAAAATTCAGGTAATACTGCCCTTTTGCCTTTCTGTTAGGCAACAAAACTTCTCTATGAGTCTCGGGACCAGTGAGAACTGCAGATGTGGCCTCCTGAGACCACAGACACCAGCCTCCACAGACCTGCCTCTCACTTTGTGCTGATCTGACAGCTGGAAATATTTGCTGTTCTTGACTCTCTCTCATTCCAGTGTGGTTCATTATGTAAGAACTGGCAAATGCAATGTGAGTATTTTTTTGAACCATGAGTATTCACGGTAGTGTGCAATATTATACAGTTAATGCTTTAAACAGCCTCACCTTTTAAGACTTTGTATATTTTGTTAAGCCTTTATTGGCACTTAATATTAAAGTGACCTGCACTACAGCTAATGTACAGCACAACTTTTATAGTAACCATTATATATACTGTTTGCTAGAGGAAGCAAACAAACGTGTGTCTCTTCTGCAGAGAATAGCTTTTGGGTATAGATCTCAGGTTTTTCCCTCTATCCAAATGTTTAAAATCAATGTACAAAAAAATCTGCCTTAGATATGATTTTATAGAAATCATGTGGGTTTTTTTAAACATTTCATTTTAAACATTTAAATACTTCACCAAATACCACCAAATTTGACTTACATGAACTTGACCTTGAAACTTCACTTCTGTAATAAACTTCCAGAATAATTTTTAGTTTTGTATTTTCTTTTTTGGTAACTAGCTTTTGTTAATCTAACTGTAATGCTATCTGAAATTGTATACAATTTAATGTACAAATATGAATAAATTAATTCACTTATTTAAAAAAATTAGGTGCTGTTGGATTTTTTAATATACAACTTCTTAAGTGATGGACACCATGGTCTCTGACCTCTGGAAATTTTGACTTTTTCTGAAGAGCACCCAAATTTTAGTTCTAAGTTAATTTGTCCCAGTTGGACTACGGGGATGATAGTGTAAGGAGGTTCCAAAAGTGGCACATCTTCAGCAAAGCTGATAAAACAAGGAGGAAATGTTGGCTGACAGCTGGAACCTTGGCAAGCTACAATTAGTGTTTTCCTGCAGACTCTGACCAAAGCCACATCTGCTGTTGAGACCTCTACAAAGAGAGTGGAAAATACAGCCATGCCTTAGCAGTACTTTATTGTGCACATTTACATGTTCTCTGAATTAGTGTATCATAGGCTCTTGAAATCATCACATTCATGTAGCAAATTCTTCAACAATAATACCCTTTCACTTTTCACCACAATATATACAGTTAATGCTGACCTGTGGTAAAAGCAAGTTACAGCACTGCAGAAATGGATTTATAAATTATACACAGAACTTGTACATGAAGAGTTAATCAAATTGCATACTGTTAAATGGAGAAAATTACAAGAAATATGGCTAAAACTTATAATGGGAAATTCAAAATATACTTTTGGCATATAAAATCATGTACAATTAAAATTCCAGTGAAGTGCCTGTTTGTGGGGTTTTTTTTTTGCTTGAAACTACAATGTAGTGGAACAGGTTATTGCATAACTTGCCTTGGCAGCAGGTGTAGGCTGCCAAGAACCACAGAAACTGTCCTCAAATAAGCTATTGCCTTTCTTAAATCCTTCTCTAAACCTCGTTTCTTTCTTTTCCTCGACTTGGCATCTACATAATCCTCTTTCTACTTCTATCCAGTCCTTCATATTTTCTTCTAGATTGACTCAGGCAGACTTCAGGTGACACAGTATAACCCTTACCAGACTCTTACCCTTTTCAACTATTGCACTTTCATCCCTGCAGACATACAAATCCCTTAGGCTGCTGCAACTTCAGTACTAACTGTTGTGTCCAGGCTGGACGAGCTTGGGGGGTTAGTAGGGGAACCTTTACATTCGTAGAGGTAACACCAGTGCTGTAGGCTGAATAATAAGAAAATAAAACACCAAGTGAAATATTGTGTAGGGACTTTGAGAAGTGTACAAATACTGTTGGTCTTGTTAGTTCTCTAGCTTGATTCTAAATGCAAATAATGCAAGATGCTAGACTAGGTAAAGCTTTTGTTGGGGTTGTCCAGACTAGGATTTAAGTGTTTAGCATGTTGCCACCTAAAATCCTAGCCTTCACCAAGCTTTGGTAACTACTTAATTATGCATGTAACAGGTGAAGATCTCATGTCCTAGAACCCAAGGAGTTGATCGGTAATGAGAACTCAACATTCACTGGTATCGAACAAAAATACCCAAAATCCCGACATGGGACAGTTGCTGTGGGGGCTTGGAGCAAACTGGACAGCGCATCTGCACTCTGCAAATGACACCTCTGAACATGGAACACAAGAAAGCTCCTACCATGGAACTCTGACTCAAAACACTGCATTAGACGAGAGTAGGTGCAACATTGTCAGTAGTGGAGGTATCTCTCTCCTCATCAGTGCTGGGTCACACACAAACGATCCTCATTTACAAACTGCAGATCTTGGGAATCGTGGATGCTGTCCATTTAACAAGAGAAAGCACCATTAAAACTAAATATCGTAGTTCTGTGTGAAATGATCAATAATGATGGCTCCAGTGTATGTTCTAAGTTTCCAGTTACCAGCATGGTACCTGCACTGTTGTACAACTGAATTCAAGCAAGGGTGCGCTGTCGAGGTTTTATTCGTGGATATAACTAGAAAAACAGAATAACAGTATATTAGCTTTTGCATGGTTAATACCAACTTAAATAATTTATAACTAAGGGGTAGTTATTAGGCAGAACTGGGTGATGGAAGTGTTTTGGGGGAGAGTTTTTGGTAAGCTAGAGCCTGTTCTTAGGCAACTTCTGAAAAACAAGAAGCAGGAGGAAGAGGGCTGATTTACTCCTGCCAATGGCAGCAAGATGGCTGCTCAGAAAATGACATGGTGCATTTAGCTCAAGATCCAGAACAGACAAAGGATGCTTTTACATAAGTACAAAAATTCCCCGTTGAGTACTCAAGAGAGCTTATTTCCTGCTCTGCAAGGTTCTCTTATGCATTTTGTCCTCAGTAGCTCTGTACTTAGTCACCCTACATTCCTGGCCTCTCCTGACAACAGTGTTCCATCTTGTCTGAGAGCAGCATAAATGATGTGCCTGCAGTTGTCATCTTCAAGGCTCGTTCCTGTTTTAAACTCACACACATCTATGTTCTTATCTTGTGCCACGTATTAAAAACCTTCCCAAAGAACTTTCTGGGCCAAAGCTTCAAGTTGCCTAATAGAGCCACCATGCTTTCCATAAGGGCTCTTTATTTTAGTCAAGGGGGAGAAAAAAGTCTTATTAAAGCATAAACTGTATTAAATATATTGCTATATTAAATATACTAACTTTCCCAATGAGAACCACCACTAATCTCCTAATAGTAGCCTCTCCTTTTTGTTTACAATGGCACAGAGGCTAGAGAGAATAAGGATAATCTCCTTTACACCACTTCATAGTGCTGTGTCAGGATGGTGCACAGAGGGATTCTGACCAAAGATCCATCTTGTGTTCCTACTTCAGGTGCATGTGAAAACCAGAAGGGAGAGGGTGAAAGAACTTACCCCGAGGAGGTTTTTAGGCACATAGCCTTCCTTGTCATTGAGGCGGGCCCACCACCACTCGGTTTCGTTGTCATCCTTGCGCCTCAGAATAGTGATGGCATCACCCTCATGGAATGACAGCTCGTCATTGTTCTGGGCTTCATAATCCCACAGAGCATACACCACCCCTTTATTCATCACTCCCAGCTTCTCCTGCACGCCTGTTAACAACACCAGATGGTAAAATAGCCTCTTTTTACCCTCTGAGATTTTTACTATTGACACAGTGGCCCAAATATTAGTCTCCAGTTAATAAAATTTCATGAATAGTTTTCAGCACTTCCATGATGAAATGCTGTCAGAAATTCAACTGCATGATAAAACCAAGTCTTAGGGAATAATTTAGAGAATGAGGTTTTTCTCTTTTATTATACATGCAATGGAAACTGCTTTGTACAGCAGGCCTTGTACAGGGACACTTGAGGCTTTTGGAACTTACACAGTGTCAGATATAACAGAGCTTTGATGAAGCTTAAATTCTCCAATAGAAATTAAAAATCGTCTGCTCCATCAAAGTGCTTTTCCTGCAAAATATATTTTAGTAACTAAGCACCTTCTGTAAGTTAAGTATTCATAAAGTGTACTTCTTTCTTTGTGTGAGCTGCTAGAAATTGGTGCATCTGGAAGTTGGGAGTCTTCTCTGTCAAAATACTTGACAACTCACTGATACTGTCAAAACCTCCCTGTAGAAGCATTTCCTTGAAATAAAGCCAAATTAAAACTTTAAAAATCTTAACATTTAAGGAGCCTATGAAGTAGTTCAAAACCCAGAGAGAGTAAGATCAACATCACAGTGAAAAGAGAATTCTGGTTTTAGCACTTTGAAAGCACAGGGACATGATGGGCTGTATCACGAAGTCTGGGGCCATAGCAGATGTTACACACAGATCAGAGGGACAAACCAGGATGAATCTTAGAAAAGAGCTGGTAGGTGTCACAACTTACCATACAAAAACTGGGAACATTGAATATAACCTTCTTCCATCTCCTCACACTTGTCTGCAGCAGTTTCTATATCACTTATAGTTGAAGCAAAAATAGCTGCCCCAGATTCAACCAGTAGTTTACAGAGATGAACACTATTGCAAGAAGCTGCACAATGCAAGGGTGTCCTGAAATAAAGCAAAAAAATGTACATGTGAAAAAATAAGCTTCCATGAATCCTAACTTTCATCTTCCCATGTAGAGCCTGACTGTTTTAAAAGGAAGTATTTCTTTGTGTTTATAGTACGTGTATGCATTGTCCAAAACCTGTCAAGCAGCTGGGGTGGATTTCAGGATTTACCTGACTCCAGTAAAGCCAAGCATTATAAAACACATGATAGCAAAACTAGTAATTTTCACAGCTTACAAAGCTGTTGGGTGTAAAAGGGTGTTTTCCAATACAAGGAAACCTGAAAGGTAAAACAAAGGTTCACATGCCCCCCAAAGACTTCAGGAGTGCTACAGCAACCCATAAGATGAGATTCTTCAAGAACACCAACATCTGTGGTGGGTTCTATGAAGCTTAAGCAAATTAAGTTTTGTCATTTGTTATTTATGGTTTAATTATTTCAGCATCTGAACAAGAAATGCAACTCTACCACTAATTAAAGCCAAACTGTAATCTAGTTTATGGTTTAAGTGTGCTTGCTTGGGAGCTGAACACACTGTGACCTTGCACTTGAGTTCATCTCCACCTAGAGCTTAGAGAATGCTCATTTGCTGGGGATAAAGGGGAAGGAAATTGTTCCCAAAACAGGTCTCAACTAGATTTTGAATGTGCATCTTAATGGTGTTTCTCCCAGAGACCAGGTTAAAAATCTTCACACTTACCACCCGTCACTATCTGCTGCATTTACATTTACACCAAAATCAAGTAGGAACTTCACAATGTGGTGATGACCAGCACACACTGCATTATGCAAAGGTGTAATGCCTTCATCATTTGGTTTACTGGGATCATCAACCTGTTGAAAACAAAAAATAGTTCAGCACTTTCTTTTTCCTGAATAATGAATGAGGTTGCCATTGCTTGAAACCTTACCTCATATATGATTCGTTGTACCAGATCAAATTCTCCCTCCAAAGAAGCATCTAGGAGGAGAGCCAAGGGATTGAACTTCACTCTCAAACCATGGCCTGTTCTTTCTGAGTTGGGTTTCTTCAGATTGGTACGTTTTGTCTGAGTAGAGATGAAAGTTAGAAGGCATCATTTCAGGTTGTACAAGTATAAAAATGATTCGTTTATGAATTTCATATTCCTTAGATTATATTTAGAACTATGCAATCATTTCTATTTAAAAGCCTCTAAATAGAAGGCTTGATACATTACTACATTTTATGCAGTTAAAAAATGAAAAAGCAAGGCAATGTAATTTCGAAGTCTCTAATTAAACATACTATAAGGGATGAAGTACTTAAGTCAATGTTTTAGGCATCATCTTAATTGTATCTAAACTGTGCATATTACTGGTGGATTATCTGAGACACTGTGAAAACTTTTGCTTAGCCTGGAAAGCACCACAAAATTAAGCCAGAGTCTGTACGTAGAGGAATCAACACCTTGAATTAGCAGGAATCTCTGTAGCAGATCAGGCCTGGCAAGCTGGGAGTTTTGTTGTAGAAACCAGTACAGAACATGAAGATATTTTAAGTGACATTCTAGCAGGTGTTATCAGAAGCACCATTTTCAAGATCTGAAGCACATTTAAGTGTGTTTTGAGAATATTCTGAATCCCTTACATGTGTTCTTGTCACTTTCCGGGGAAAAATAATCTATTATTAACTATAAGCTTTTATAGAATGCTTTTAGTCTCTAGCTCAGTAAGATCTGTTTTCACTTATAGTCCTATATAGGATGGCTATTTCAGTTTGGAAAATAAACCCTTCACATTATGAATAATATTAGTTGCTAGCATATCCCATTCTCCCAGAAGTATTCTGGCCCTTATGCTCATGGAAAACCACACAAAGCCTTGTGCACACTGCAGTCAAATTCTCAGAGGAATGCAAGGTTCCTACCTGAATCAAAAAGTGGAGATGAACCTTGGTTTCAAAGAGTGAGTGATACCACAAGAACAAAGAATAAAATCCAGGTTTTTTCTGCATTTTTCAATTCTCCGAGTGTGGTAGATATTGGTAATGGCAAGTATTTAAAAGATTTTAGTGCAGCTGGAGGAGGGACTTTGGAAGCAATTCAAAGTATGCGACAAGCCCATGAGAAGAACATTTCTGCTATCACAAGCCAGCTGTGCTGCTGCTGGAGTTAGCCCTGGTCCATCTCCTCTAAGCTGAGAGGGCAAAAGGAGTGCATTTTCCCCAGAACAGCTATTTCAGCTTGCCTGCAAATTAAAAAGCTTCCCACTGGCACAGCTTACCCTTAGTTTCATACAAATAGTTATCTTTGAAGGCCTGGACAAATTACCAAAAAAGAAAAAAAAAATGGAATCTTAAATTCCAGAATTAGTTCTACAACAAGAATTTCCAAGAAGCTGAAAAATACATATACCTCTCATTGCCTGTTGGGATATTTTCCTTATTAAACAGCTAGAATAGTAAAGAAACTAAGCCATCAGAATCCTCCCTGGAACTCCCCTGGCTTTGTTTCCTTTTAATATAATGAAACTTCAAGTGCAAAGATACTGCTGAGCACAAGCTTATCATATTCCAGTTATGCTTAAACACAAAGCTAATTCTGTAGTTCATAAAGTTGTTCTTTTGCTTTGTTACTTACTGGAGGGAGTGGAGGAGGAAGAGCAGGTGGCAAAGGAGCTTCATCTTCTACTGGAGAACTGACCTCTGGCGTGGGACTGGGTGACTGCTCAGTAGAAGGAACTATAGCAAGATTGTTGTTGTTGTCTTCAGTTGTGTCAGGTGTTTGATTTGTGGTTTCAGTGCTTATCAGCTCCTCAGTAGTGGGAGAAGGTAATTCATTATCATTGGCATCTGATGGAGGGGGTGGTTCATCAGGGACAGGAACTGTAGGTTGCACGGGGATTGGTTCTTCAATATTGCCATTGGTGCTGGCATTCCCATTGTCAACGTCAGCTAGGTTGCCTATGAAGTCCTGTGGATTGCTTGGCTGATAAAAAGGAGCACTTTCTATCCCTCCAGCCAGGGTATTAAAGCGCTGATACAACAATTTTTGTATATTTGGTCCACTCGGGCCCTCTGGCTCAGTGATGGAGCTGCGTTTCTTTAACGGCCTGGGAGCATTGGCCAGTTTTCTCCTCAGAGCCTCGAGGTCAGCATCGCTCTGATACCGTAGGGGTGAGTGCACAATAGGGGTGAGCTTAGTAGGACTGAGAGGACGGGGAATGTTTTCCACATTGCTGTTTTCACTGGGTGGTGGAGCATTTTCCAGCTCTTGTTCTCTTTCAGTGACCTCACTCTGAGCCTGAGATTGTGGCTGTGAGGGAGACTGGGCAGGCAAAGAGCCATGAAGGAATGGCAAGGGTGAGGGAGAGGTTGAACCAGACTGTAATACAGGCTTTCCATAGACTGAAGAAAAGAAAGATGGAAAACAGTGAAGGGCTGTTCTCAAATTATATAATAAAATATTTATAAATAAACTGTTGCTACTTGTTTGACACTAATACAGAAGGAAAAAAAATATTGTTCTGGGGGCTATCAAAACGGAAATAAATACTTACCTGTTGGTGATGCTGATGCTTCTTACAATTATAAGCTACAAGTAGCATCTGGAATGTTTTTCCTCTTTCAAGAGGAAAAAATAAGAGGAGAAAAACTCTCTTATCTAGACACTGATTTTTCAACTTATTTATCAAACTATTGGTAAAGTATCCAGGCTATATTGTTCCAATTACATCTTGTTCTAAAATAAAAGGTAAATCAATGCATACTTGTTGATAACCTCAAAAATATATTTAATTATTTTGCTGCTATGCTGCATACACAAAAGTAACTTTCCTCACAGATTTAGACAAGTTTTCCAAACTGATATGGGAAACAAACTAAGCCAAACAAGTAGATCTTAATGGATTTCAAAGAAAAAAAAAAGCAAAATATATTCTACCTGCTTTTACCGACTTATTTAAGGTATTGTACACAGCTTGTTGGTAGTTCTTTGGTGGTGTTGCTTGCTGAAGATACACTGAGTAGATGGAACTGGAGTTCACTGTCTGTGGCCCTTTTCTGGGAGACTGAGGTCTGGATCCTTTATCAGCAAGAAAAGGTCTGATTGCCACAGTCAAAGGCAGTTCTGGCCTGCCGTCTCCTGCTCCTCCTGGGAACAAGGGGGGACCAGAGGGTTGATACGTGGGGCTGGGAGGGACAGAAATTCTCTGCTGGATCTGCTGTGAAGAGCTGGGCTGGTGCACATTGCTGGGCGGAGGGAGCGGAACTGGCCTTTGCCGATTTGCTATACTGGTGCCAGGTCTGGGCAGGCTGCCATCCTTCCTTCTTTCTAGAGAGTTTGTAGAACCTGTTCCTAAGGGAACTGGGCTTGGATAGGTCCCATAGTTCTGAGGCAGCTGCTTGCTTACACCAGGAACTGTTGGTGGCACCTTCCCCAGGTCAAGACCCTGTGTAAGAACAATAAATAATATATACTACTTAATGAAATAAATGACTTCTGAGCAAGAACATTCCTCTTTTAACATACCATACGAGCAATCCTGTGGGACAGCAAAGGAGTCAATGTAAACAATCTGTGTTCCTTTACCACTAGATACAATTCTACCTGAGTTTATCACAGGATCTCATCACACCTCAAACAAAGGCCAGTGTTTAAAGGCACCTTCAGCTGTAACACATTCATATCAATTCAAAACTATTTGCACACATGCAAAGCCTGAATAACTTGTTCTACATTCTGGATCTCTGTGTCTAGTTGATAACATACTTGACAACATATAGTGTCAGAGTTTACCAAAACAATTTAAAGACTAAGTCCTTATTCTTTAAAAGTTACAGTCTTACAGAATTCATAAAGTACTAACACAACAGTCCAGACAGACCATTAGTGGACTCACTTAAGGATGGATTTAATGACTTCTTTTGTGAGAAAAAGAGTACACTGAAAAAGTAATAATGTATACCAAGGAAAAAGAGTAACAAAGATATGAATTAGAGAACCATGAAAGACTGGGGAGACAATTAGAAGAAGCAAAGAGAGAAAAGGGGAGACTAGGTATGTAAAAAACAAGGAAGGAACACAGACTACTAAAGTTGAAACAAACCCACACATTTTAATGTGATAAGAACAGAAAGGAATAGAAGAAATACAAAGGTAATTTTCTTTATGACTCTTAAAATAAACAGCGGCAAGGAAATGGAATGTGTATCTAATTGAAGTGAGTTCAGATATGAAAGCCAAAGGTTCATAATTTCAGCAAAGGAGATCTATAAATACATTGCAGATGAAACCCACCAGCTTATCAGTACTTCCTAATACTGAAGTTGGCAAAGGCTGGCTGGATATAGTTCCTTGTTTTATATCCATGCTTGATTCTTTCCAGTCTGTGTTGGAGATCTGAGGAGGTTTTACAACAGGGGCTGAACTCTGTTTAAGTATCGGCCAATTTCCATCATTAGCTTGAAAACAGACAAAAATACTAGATTTAAGATAATCCATACTAGCATTGTAAACAAGCAAAACAACACATGAAATCAAACAGATTACAGTGGGATTAGTTTTATTCTAGAAGTGAGATAAAATATTACTAATATTTGATTCAGAAATGAATACTGAAAGCCAAATCACTGCATAGAATGTGCTGTTCACTACCCTTTAACATTCAAATTCCATTGAAAATTTCTGTGGAAAAAATAGGATTAAAATTTTGGCTTGAGTGTTGCATATTCTGCTATTAGAAGGCAAACAAATTCAGAGTAAAAATCCTTACAGAAACACTTCATCAACACAATTCTTTGGGTACCATCCAGAGACACTGCCAAATTATGCGAAATGTTAAGTCTGTGTAAGCCCTGAGTGGACTTACTCCAAATTTAAACTATGGTTACCAGATTCATTCACCCATAACAGGATGTAAAAACTCTCTTCAAAAGCAGGGTGGAACAAAAGCACACATTCCTCTGCTGGAAGTGATGGTTAACTCACCTTTTGTTTTTCCTCAACATACTCACCCGATTAGAATTGCCTCAGAGATTTAATATTAAATAAATTTATAAAGTCAGCTGATGACTTTAACGCATAGTGTGAAGACACAAGGCATGGGCTTTTATTTTCATCATATGCAAAAAATCAAACATAGCTGCACATAAACTAAGCCAACAAATCCTGAATGAAGTCCTAGATGCATTGATATGTTACCTTATTGACGTGTGTGATACTATTTAGTTTCAGTTCTCTAAGTAAGCAAAAGAATTTCAGTAGCCTAATAATTAGATACGGTTTATAACAACTAAATACATCCCATGTTAGATCCTAAGGATTTGAACTGTCTTTAAAAGATTAAACTTCAGGCATTTCTTCCTATAAGGAGACTGGACATCATTTCTCCATCCCTATGGCTTGTACTTGTTGTAGTGGAGCACTTAAATCAGCAAAGATGATGTGTAACACCTAAGTGACTTTACTACAGGATAGCAGCTAAAATGGAGGGGGATTGTGAACGTGTGGATATTCAATTATATTTCTGGACCCCATGGTAATACAATATCAAATAAAAATCAGGTATTTAGAGGCCAAGTTTTCTATTTCACCTCTAAGCCTCTGGAAAACAGAATCAGCAGGGCTATTTCTAGAATTCTCTGTCTAGTGTAATAGATAGTCTCAAAATAAGCTGCATAGGAACATTCTAATGAGAGTGAATTTTCCATCACCACTCTACTTTTTACCCATGAGCCTTACCCTCTTTGTTGAGTATCTTTCAAAACAGGATTAATACTTGCATATTTTTACACTGAGAATACAGTATATAATCCAGAAATCACTTTTCACACTTGCAGACTGCCAGAAAGTAAAGTAACGAGGCCCAGCTTTAATACTGGCAACATCCAAGAACGGAAAATGCTGTGGGTTTTGTTAGTCATTGTTTTTCATCATCTTGTTATCAGGAGAGAGACCAAGTAAGTGTCTAAGGCATTAAACCCTAACAATGGCAAATTTTCCAAGTTTGCACTGAATAATGTTTACTGCGCAAAATACACAAGACATTCTGTACCTCCAGTAAGGTTACAGTTCAGTAAAACCTTTCTTTTGAAGATCAGTAAAAGGTGTTACAATTGATTCATGCTAAACATGAAAGCATCTGGATCTGTAAGTTTAGTTACAAGGAAAGCACTTATAGAAAGAACACCAAAGACTCGACAAATTTAAACATCTTACCTGCAAATTCAATGCACACTCTTCTATTAAAAAGACAGATACACAAAAACTTATTGTAATCAGCATGTTTACAGCCACATTTTGAGGTAACAGGCTGGAAGAAAATTCAGACTCTCCCTCTTCTCTCTAACTTACACTGTGAGGGTGGGGAGTCAGTGGCACAGGTTGTCCAGAGAAGGTTTGGATGCCCCATCCCTGGGGGTGGTGTTCAAAGCCAGGCTGGATGAGGCTTTGAGCAACCTGGTCTATCTGATGTAAACACCATCCTGACAAGGCCACCCCAGCTCCTGCTTTCAGCCACCCCATAGCCAACTGGCTCCATCTTCCCCTCCAAATGCACCCTCTTGCCTATGCCTGTAAACGTAACACCCAGTGTACTTCAGCTCCCACCAGGCCATTGTGCATTTACATAAATAAGACAGTGACACACAGACACAAAAGGTTTTGTGCATTTTCTCTGACTTCACCTAAAATTTCTGTAGGTCTGGATCCGTAGGTTGCTATAGCAACTGAAGCACACTCCAAGTCCAATGGAAGACAGCAAGATTTTGGTTATTGACTTTGACAGAGTGAGCTTTTATCCCAACTCTGGGGTCAGTGCAACATGGAAACTTGAACTTTTCCATAAAGTAACTCAAACTGAGCCTGTATTTTATACATCTCTCCAATACAAGATATACTAAAACATGTTTTAGTGATTGCCAGAAATTTCTAACACTTTGAAAATTTTGAGGTTTTTCAGTGAAGAAAACTCATCCCAGGTAAACTACTCTAGTACTCCTGGAATGAATTAGCTGTAAATCTGTTTCCTTCAAAGATGAAAAGCAACTTCTCAACAATTTTACATTTCAACAGCATCTTCTACATGCCAGACCACAACACAAGTTCTAAAGATGCTGTTTAATATGCATCTGTGTGCAAGAGCTCAGATGACCATATTAAAAACTGAGTTCTTAGCTAGCCAGAGATCTTCTACGGACTCACAGTGCTGGGTGTCAAACAGAGTAGGTGCCAGGCGGATGACATTGTGAACAGCAGACTGAAGAGAAGTGGGAGGTGACAGAATAGGATCCACTATAATGTCTAAATCAGAAACCTTCCAGGTGTCTGGAGATTTTTTCACACACCCACAGTCTGTCTCTACCGGACACACCAAGGCAGATCCAGTTACACAGAAAAAGAAAGAAAAAAAGCGGTGGAAAAATTATAACAATGACAATGGAGAAAATTAGAACAGGAAGACTCAGATAATGAGAAATAAAAGCATGACAGTTGAAATAAATTATCAATTTCTTTTCCTCCTGGAAGCGTATAAGCTTCTCCTTACATAAATCTATTTTACAGAACTTCATTCAAGTACCTTCAAAATAATAAATACAAAGTCAGTCCTAAGGCAGAATAATTACTTTTATAATATTAAAAGTCCTGAGGTAGGTCTAGAAGTGGGTATATATATTTTGGGAGGTTGATATTACAAAATTGTAATTTTTGGTTGGTAAACTTAAAAGTTAGGAACTGTCCTTTTTCCATTTGTGGAAGAAGGATCCACAGATCTGAAAACTAAACTGTTGCAAATCTGTACCTTCACTCCACAATTAAGCCATTCTATGTTCTTGAGACTTTTCCATAAAACCATGGTGATGGGGTTTGTACAGATTTTGAAGACTTTCAGCTGATAAAGGTATTGCTAAATCACTAATATCACTGTGAAAGATTGGGGTCTTTTTTTTTAAGTTCTGTTTGGCCAGTTTTACTTCCTGACCTTGGGGTTTCTGGGGGGGGAATTTCTGACATTCTTTCCTACAGAGAGGTTCATTTTGTCTTTCCTCCATTTCTTCCTCCCCATCTGGGAAGATTGCTGCAAATTTTGCTGGAATAATCAGTTTTAAGTACTTGAATGTATGTGAATACTGCAGCAGCTTTGGTCTCCTAGTCATTGCTTATCCTATTTTTGATCTCCCCTAGGAGACCAGGTAAACTGTGGTTAGACCAATGGGACCATGCATTTATTTGTATTATGCATATTCTCCTAGCTGATAATTTCTTAAGAACCCTGATTTCTCTAAGATATGAGCAGAGAGGTGAGATTTGCTAGAATTGAGAACTTAAGGCACAAGTATGACCTGCTTCATGTAGGCTCCAATGCAAATTAAATAATAACTCTGTTTTATAATGTAGATGGAATTATTAATGATGGGAGACTTGGGAGCCAATTTTGGACACAAAGTTCTGGACACTACTCTAGAAGGGCAGCTTCTTCACTAAATAGGGCAGAAACAAGTAAACAACATCAATGTTAAGGTTATTCAGAAACGCTTCAAGGACCACAAACTCCTGTATCTTAGATGGAGCAAAAACCTCCCATAGTTCTATTCTATTTTCCTATTTAGTCTCCTTCTAAGAAGTAATATTATTATTATTTACTCATTAGCTTTACTTGACAAAAAGCAACATACTGTAAGTAGTTATTTATAATATAGTTTTTCACAAAGTTGATTTCATTATATTCAAACACACAAACTAATTGAAAAAGTTATTAAAAACACAATATAGAATCTGTGAAGAAAATGTGCTCCTTTTAGGGATGTATCAGCCAGTAAAATTTCAAAGAAAACAATCAATCTCCTAAGTAAAATTCATGGAAAGAGGCAAAAATGCCACATATCAAATGACTTATGTCCAATCCGCAGAACAGTATTTAAACACATTGGAAATTTGTCTCTTCCACTACAGAAATTATGCCAACACTAAGATTGCTCCTTTTTTTCATTGCCCCTTTTCAAACCATATGTATTAATAAACATCACGCAAGTACTTACCAGATTTTGATCTTCCGTGTGTTGTGTTAGGAGCAATGGTGAGAGACTGTGGCTTAACTGGATCTACTGGTACAGCATAAGTGCCAGCACTTGGAACTTGGATGTAAGGTCCTACTGCTGCCACCCTTCCTGAAGCACTCAGGGATGACTGGGGTGATGAAGTTCCATTAATACGATTCAACTGAAAATGATCAGACAAATTGAAACATGAATGTCCATTTAATCTAGACCTTTCTGCATGAACAGGGAGGTCTAAACTTAAATTATCTAGAACCATGCACTGTAGCTAGGGCACCTTGATAATGAAGTTATCATACTCTATGTTTCTACAAAAAGAGGAAAAAAAGTAGAAAGCACAAATTTTACTCCTTAAAATGAACACCTCAAAAACTAAATCTCTTAGTCACAGCATATACATCTCTTGTGAGGTGTCTTTCACTGAGCTTTTCTCAAGCAAATGGTCTAAAATGAGTTATTAAATGATCATATATGTATGGACTGGGGTTTTTTTTAAAGCAATACTTCCAGCTAGTAATACATATGGAAATCCAGAATTCATCTCTAAAATCTTTTTGCTCCAGACAACTATTAAAAGCCTAACTTTATCAAGCCGTTTATATTTTTATCCTTTTTCCATACTGGAAGATCAGTATTTTATAAAACCCAATTTTTTAATGCATCCATGCTTTTAAACACATAGCATATAGCCATACTTTCCTTCCCAGAAATACAAAATTTTCTGATTTTTAATATAGTACTGTCTGTGCCATAAAGAAAAATGAATGGAAACATATTCTGTCTTAGAGTTTTTGGATATCTATGAGAAACCTTAAAATAGTTTTAAGAAACCTGCTACTTTTATCATAGGTTCTTTATCTGTAAATGTATTACTTGAGCGGGAAGAAGTGGGATTCTATGTAGTTTTTATAGGCCCTTGATAAACTGAAGTGTGGCCCTTTTAACAGTTTATCTTACAGGAATGTTTTCTTTTTGACGTGCCTCAACTTTTTTCTTGTACAGTCGTTCGCGCAGCTCGTTGATTCGCTTGTCCATCATTGCCACCTCCATGTTGCGTTTGTTTAGGAGCTCTTTCTGCTGCTGGAGCTTGGAGTTCTGCTCCTGGTTAAGCCTGTTGCGGATCTTCAAAAAAAAAACCACAAAAAACCACCAAACAAAACCCATTTGTTAGGACAGTTCTTGTTCTGTCTCTTAGCAAGTTGGTTTTAATACACTGTTAAAAAACCCAGAGCAACTTGGATCAACAACTTGTTCTGGTGTCTCTAATTTACCCTTCCATACATTCTGTCAAGATAGCATTTGCAATCATGAACAACTCTTAAGAGGAAAACAGTGAAAAAACATCCTAAAAAGCCTAACTGATGCCTATTGAATACATACAGACTGCATCTCATTTATAGAAAATGGATTGAAGAATTAGGCATAAAGACATTTCAGAACTGAATTCTATTGTGAAAAACTGAATCACCAAAAATGTTTCTTGAAAGTTATGATTACCCAAGACAGTTTTTCTATCACCTAAACTAAGTGATACAAAACTTGTAACAGAAATTATGCTATTGATTCTGTTTGCAGTTCCACATGAGACTTCATGATGTCTGGAAGGGGGAGTAACTGAACTGCTAGTGCAGCGACTGGCCACAGATCTTCCTCTCTGCATGGGGATTAAACTGAAACCTTCACAGCAGTTTTCCAGTAGATTATGAGGTGGATTACCTTTATGGTTTAAATTAACCATGACACTTCTTTATAATTATTTCTCTTGCTTTGCCATTGGCATCTTTTCAGACCTTCAATAACTCATTTGTCTCAGTGTCCCAGTTTTCATGGTAATGTTACAAGCAAAAAACACCTGAGGCAAAATTAAGTCTTGATAAACACATATGGGATCATTGTGAAACACAAAAGAGAAACATCTATTGAGCACCTTTGCACTTAGAAATACTCAGAGAAATACTCAAAGGCAGATGGATATGCCTTTGTATAAATGGGGAAGGGGGAAAAGGTGAGAAAAAGGACTCTTATTCTTAATGCACGAAAACTTGACTGATTTGTATGTTGTATGTGCTCATCTAAATAAATGAGACTAATTTTGGAATTTAAATTAATTTTAAAATATTAAATATATTAGAGCTGTTACCTTGATTACAATAAAGTACATGAGTAAATAAAAAAAAAATCAAAATCCTGATACATTAGCACACAACTGGACAAAATTCCAATGTAAACAGAATACTTAATTACTCGTGTGAGAACTACACTCGAGATATAACAATCGTCTTGGAGAAGATATACATTATTAATGCAGGGAACACTATGTGAAGTACTACAGCTATGTTGCACTATATAGTGCAAGGAATAGAGTGCAGCTTGTATTTTTGGTTACTGTACTAAAATGTGTTATTTTATGTATTTTACTTACACTAGACAATATAGCTATATTTTCATGACACGCTTTTAAAATTACACGCTTGGAGTCATGTCTCCAAGTTACGATGACATCTAAGTGAGCTTGCTATACCCAGTTCAGTGCGAACTAGAAAAGTACCAAAATGAGTTTTACAAAAACTTTTCTGAGAGAGATTAAAAAAAAATAATAGGTTATGTGGACATTCAGTATTTCAGTGTCATGGGTTGAAAAGTGCCCTTCAAAGCATTTGCACACTTTGTATCATCACATGTATAAGAAACAACTAGAACTTCATTACTTTTGAAAACTTTCTGGAAAAAGGTTGTATGCCAACTACAGCCTCATACATTAACAGCATTCCAAGACACTACTTTGGAGATGTTACACAACCAAATTATCACTCACAAGAGCAGTAATACAACTTTTAAAATCCACAGTTGTAATTCAAATAGCATCTTTTTGTTACTTACCTGTAGCTCTTGATACAACTTTTTTAATTCTACTGCTGCAGGCCCTGTCATTTGTCCATTGTAAGACTGAAACCCGTTCAGTTTCCCTTTCCTTAAATCCTCCAGCTGCTGAGTGAGTTGATCCACTTTTAACACTGCAGCCTGCAGCTCCTGCTGCTTTTCCTGGAACATGGCACTTATATGCTCAATTTCAGTTGCTAAAATTAAAAAGATAAAAATATCAAAAACCAATAAAACAAAGCAAAAGTTGTTAATTTTTTTAATTCTACAAGTATTAATAAACACATCACACTAGCTTTACATCTAATATATATGCATATATAAAATACTTGTATTGCAAATT
>VZTN01037963.1:2797-20179 GCA_013400515.1 Erpornis zantholeuca
CTACAGAAACTGTGTGCACTCACAAGCAGAGTGTAAATGCCAAATCTGATGCCAGCATGGAAGCTAACATGGCCTCCAAGGCTTCCATCACAGAGATAGACTTGGGGCAGGAAATGGTTTCAGTAGTAACCAGGGAAGTCCATCCAGCCCAGAATATCAGTGTGTGTGCTCACACACAAGGAAGGAGCACTGTATTCTGACTTTGTGAGTAGATATATCAGTAAAATACTCTGCATTCCTTTTGTGGGTTGAAGCAGAATCACAGCTGAAAGGCCTCTGCTGCTGCCCAGGCAAAGGAGCAGCACCACAGTCTTGTAATCCTGTCCTATGAACTACAAATTCAAATTTCTCTTCCCAAAATTTCTGTGTTAGTTGAAGTCTCCATGAAGTCTTCGGTCATGTCACTGGGAGTTTTGTTTTAACTGTAATGGAGGCAGTGAATGTGCCATAGATTTACCCAGAAAGTCAGCTTGTAGGTACATTTCAGGGTACCGTTTGTAGATGTATGAAGGACTAAAAATTAATTTATCTCTTAAAAATTTAAATTATAGGTAGAAGAGCTATATGATTATAAATACCTATTTTGGAAGTACTGTTGTTTATATCTTGCAACTATGTCACTGTCAGGCCAGACTATAGAGTAGAGAAAAGATTGATAGGGTTCATTATTTTCATCTTTTAATAAGATTTTGTTTTGCAATTGCTTCTAGCATGTTTCACCTCATAATTTACCACCTCATTTGTGTGTGTGTTATTCAGCACCTCAGGCCTTGGGCTCATTCTGAGCTCTGTGCTGAGGATGCACAGACCTGCTCAAGGCCCTCTTGCCTTCAGTAAGATTTGGCAGAGGCCACTGAGCTCAGGGGCTTTTTTCTTCAGTACAGGCTTTAAGTGAGGGGTAAATGGGGCTGGTTTGGGATGTGGCAGGAGCAGAAGCTGAGCTGTCAAGCTCCATGAGTAAGGAGAACCAACGCAGAAGGCTCTTTGAATTATTTACAAGTCATTTAACCCTGGTCGTTTCCACTTGAGTTTCTTCTTACCAAGTTATTGCAGATATTAGTCCATGATACAAACTGTTGTCTGTGGGAAAACTGCACTGGTTAAAAAGTGATTGGTTAGTGGACATATGCACCAAGGCGATGATGTAAAAGCAATCACAAGGGAGTATATGTACAGTGATTTCTTCTTTTGAAACAGACCTTTAACTTCAAAGTTTTAAAATATACACCTATGCTTCAATAGCTTTCATTAATAACTTAAAAAAATGTAAAACGTATCTACCTGATTGTTTAAGTAGAACTTTCCAATCCAGGTTAAATTTTTATCCTAGTACCCATTGTCATAGTGTTTGAAATTTCAGGTGTCTGACAAAATGATGATTTTTACCTTGTACCTCTCTGCAACTGAAATCGATGCTCTCACTTTAACAGTTCACCAGAATAACAGCTCTGGACAATTTTTTCTCACATGTCCAGGTGAAATGGTTTTATGATCTAAAAAAAAAGATATTTAAAACAATTTCTTGGACTAGTACTTTCTAAGTGAAATTTTAACATGAAATTACATTTTTAGAGACAATTTTAAACATTTTTACAGATGACAGTCATAGAGTGGTACTGCAAATATTCCCAATGTACCAATGAGGGAAAATTGAATGAATGTGCCCAGAAGCAACTATGTATTCTTTTCTAGATAAGACGTCCTGCAATTAAAAACACTGGATTTAGAAAGCTTCTTAAGGCTTATTTCGTCAAATGAAAAATGCCACTGGTTTTAATGCTATTGTAATAAACCTTATTCTTATTCCTGGCATGGATGTTTTGTTTTTTTTTTTTTTAATTTCAGAAAAATGGATAATTAGCATTTTAGCTTATCACTTTCCTTCCATGCATACAAATAATTTGACAGATAGACCACCAAGAGAGACAAAATTAAATAATAGGTCTAGACAGCATGGAACCAAAATAAATTAGAGGTTAGGCTTCCAGCCAGTTGGGTGGGTTTTCATGGAAAAGAAGAGTGGGGGTTAATACAAGGTAGTTTTTCTGACAGTTTTTGCTGCTTACCTTGATATTGTTTCCCCATATCAAATCCCAAATAAATCGACTTGAAATAAGATGTGAACTTCATATTAGAAGTCCCCTAGTTTATTTGCGAGTCTAATTTTTTCAAATTTATTTAGATTAGAGGCCTAACAGGCATTTCTGTGATTCAGCCAACTAAGTTCTAGATAATGGTCCATGATTAATGGTGAGTGCTGATAATGGGAGGTTATTAGAGAAAGCAAACTTGGAACAAATCTGCTGTATACATTATATACTTTACTGCCATCTGTGGGTATTTATAATAAATACAAATTAAAGTCAGTGGTTAGAGAAACCCATCTTTTCCATATGTGACAGAATTCCTTAGATGTAGTCTTCCAGTAGTCATCTTCATAGTAGGAATTCTCATTAATTTTGTTGCAGGGATGCTTTCCATTACTTGCAAAGAAAAAGTGGTTTTTGTGGAGAAAGTTCTTTTGGCCTTGGTTGCTTTCAAGGATGTCATTCTAAAGTCCACTCTGTAAGGAAGGATTATGTGTTACATGTTACCTCTGCTCTGCTGCCACACACGTTATTGGGTGTGAAAAATTGTTTTTGTCCTTTTGTACTGAGATTCATTCACTATTCAGCCCATGTGCTAACAGGACATTCCTCCCTTTTATGTCTCCTTGAGATGTGACATTTTACCTCCTTGTGGTTTGTATTATTTGCTGAGCAAATATGTCTGTATAGCGAAGAAACAATTGTTATCTTCCTTATTACTAAATGTAAAAGGCAGAAAAAAAATGTGATACAGAGAGAGAATTGCCGAAGATAAATTAGAGCTAAATATTATGATACTAATAACCTGCTGAATCAAGTGACATGTTTTTCTGGTAGCAAATACAGTCCTGCAGCAGAGGGACAAAAGGGATGCCATTGTTAGGATCAGCTGCTTGTGTTGTGCTCTGAGTTGTTTATGCTGTTTGATGGACAGTGTCTGCTTTACATTGTGTTTTTCCAGTAACTTTTGTGCACAAAATTCAAGAGTCATCACGTAGTACTGAGGGCAGGTGAGCAATGTGGTGTTAAGATAAATGACTTCCTGGATTCAGCATTCAGCAAGCAGTATTTGGTTGGAAGAATTCCCGGCTTTTGAACTATTACAAAGTCAAGTTATTTTAAAGCCTGTGTATTTGTAAGTGGGTGATAGATGAAGTGTCGCAAACATTCTGGTTATTTATGGTCATCAGCTAAACCTCTGGGATGAAGTTAGGAATACTCTAGAACTAATGTAGTTTGTTTGGTTTTCCATTTCGTACAGCTATGAAGTTAATTTTTTCATAGGCTGTTTTTCAGAGTGAATGCTATTTACGCTTGCTGTGTAGGGTGTGTGTGACGGAGTTTGCCTCCCTTCCATAACAATTCAATCCTCAACAGTGTCTGACAGGAGCATTTCCACGTATGTTCTTGAGTGTACTTGTATTTTTATGCTGATTTTATTTTTATATATGTGTCAATGAGTATTCTGCTTTTCCTCCAATTCAGACGTGTTAATTATGTGGATCTGAAGGTGTAGACATCTGCATGCCTAGGGATGTCAGGGTTTCTGGTTTCCTACAAGCTATAGTACTGTATGCTGGAGTGAACATACCAATTTTCATCTGTTTTCTACTTGGGCAGCTGCAGTGTAAAGGACAAAAGCTTTCTTCTCTGCCTAATCCTGAGTTGTTTGAATGACATGTCTGATGAAGTTTTCTTCACAACAGTTAGTTTATAACTTAACAAATATCTTTAGGAGTTTTGGTTCTTCTTTGCTAGGTTGCATTCCCAAACATCATGGTTTATCTTCTTGTCTATATATCAGTGTTTTGCTTTTTCTCAAATCCTCCTTCCCCTTACACTTTTAAACACTAAACTGCAATCTACCCTTTCATAGGTTGTCTGAATTTTTTTCTGTTCTCTCTTCTCTTCTGTGTCTTCTTTCCACTTATTTCCTCCCTGTTTTGTGGATATCCATTCATGTTAATACGAGCACGTCCCTTCTGCCACCCTGCCTTAGGGAGTGGACAATTTGCCAGGCACCTGAGGCACAAACGAAAATGGGACTTCTGCAGAGTGACTGAGAGTGCCCATGCAGGACAGCTCTTCAGATCCTTCAGAAAACACCTTAGGGCAAAACTTTCTTCACCTGCCATTCAATGCCCAAAGTCCTTCAGGGCTGTTGCCCATCAGTCCTCCAGAGCTCTGCCTCTCCCACATCTTTCTGCTGTACTTGAAGCACTGAATCTGACAGCCTCCTTCCTTCATTAACCCTCCATGCACAGACAGAACACTTTCTCCCTTTCTTATTTACTCCCCTCCACTTTTCTAAGTATTTTTTACCAATAGAGCTATCAAGACTCGTCCAATAGTTTATTATTCCAGAAGAAAATACTAGTGTAGGCTTATTTAAAAAGTATGAGTTTCCATAAAGTTTCAGCTGGAAATCAGGAAAAATGAAGAAAATGAAAGGGATTGTTTTGTTGATGTGAACTACTACCATTCTTTCACCTTTTCATAATAAAGCAAAAGGTTCAATTGGAGGAGCATTTCAACTCGATTTTAGAAAATTATTTAAAAACAATATTTGAAAAAAAGAAAGTTAAAATATTTTGATCAAGCTGGACCTGGCTTTTTTCAATTTTACTGAATTTTGTTTTTTGAGATTAGCATGAGGAGTATTATCTTTGACTTTTCAATTTCTGCCATATAATAAAGTAGTGGAAAATACCTATAAGACATAAAAAGACCTGGTTTTAGCCTTTGTAGATCATATACTTGATTCTTTCAACTCAGAGTTTTCTCACGTATATTTGAAGCATTTGGTTTTCAGCTCTTGGTATCATGAGATGTGCTTGATTCTTGCTTTGTTTCAAAGCTGCCTATATTGTTCCCAATAGCAGCAGCAAAATCAACAACATTCTGGTGAGCATTTGTTCTGCTATATCTTGAAAGAGGTAGGAGCTGGCATGCATTTGCCTGGAGCTGTCTCAAAAGTGAGAAAGATGACACTGCATCACTTTGCACTGTGGTTTGTGTTTGGAAGGTTTGAGTTTCTGGTTTGGGTGGTTTTTTTTTTTCCTTTCCATGAGAAAGAAAACTAAAATTCTTCAAAAATACACTTACTGGTTGAAAGTTTAGATGGGGTAGGTGACTTTGGCGCACAAGTTTCAACCTCTGCCCGAAGTCCAAACTTCCTTTGTTTTTCTGTCTCGTTACCACTGACATCAGGAATCCACAGGATACTTGTTCAGGCAAAGGGCTGGTACAGCCCCTTTAAGGAGCTGTAACAAGAGCTTCAAATCAAACAGTTCTGTAACAACTGGGTCAGTGTATATAGAAAGACTTCCAATGATGGTTGATTCAGTCTCTTGCTGTAAGATTAGTCCCATTATGTGCCTCCTATGCATTCCCTTTCAATTCATTCAATTTAAATAAAAACTTTCTGCTAGAACTCATGTACATATCAGTGACATTCATCTAAATAAAATATCCCAGGCACTTGAGTCTCAGGAACAGTCTTATGAAAAAGCAGATCATATTCTCTTTATTTGGAAATGGAATGCATGTTGGCATCAGGCTTATTTCAAAATAATGTCAAAATGTTAAAATCTTTATGAAATCTTAACATTAAATTTTATGAAGACAGAGATGCTTGCTGGGATGTGATGCTGAGGGCTAGGACAAAAATCAACTGCTGAAGGTAAAAAAAACCACAATACTGCCATAGGGGAGAAGAGGGAACAAACACAAACTCAGAGTCATCAGACCTGTCTTTTTTATAATTTTTATTTTTGTTTCTTGATGTTAGTAATATAATGGAAGTTATATACACTGCTATACTAAATTGGTAGTTCTTCCTGGGTGAACACAAGTACTGTCTTTCTTTTCTTTTAATGTGCTGAATTCTTTTCCTAGAGAAGCCTGGAAAGCCTTTTCTCCCAGACAGAGGTCTGAAGAAATTGAGTAAGTGTAGATAAAACCAGCTTGTTTAATCACTGAAGCACAGGAAAAATTAAAATACATTTTTTGCTTGTACAGTAGAGAAAAGCAATAAAAACAATGCCAGACGGTTAATGCTGCTCTTGTACCTTTCATTTCAAAGACCTCAAAAGAACATCAAGAAGAATAAAGGCAAAATCTATTCCCTGTTGGCATCATTATAAATGTTGTATCCTCTAAAACTCTAAAGACATCCAAGAAGAGTAGAAGAATAAATGGCATCGAAATAAAGAAAGTCTCTCTGGAGCTTTGTTCAATCGGCTTTGTTAGAATTCACTCAAATAGGATGATTATAAGAAAAGATCTCATTTGTTTCAACATTAAAGGAGCAAATTAATATGTGGCAAGCTGCTAATAATTGCCTCATTATGTAGTGAATGGGCATTGCGTCCAATTTACAAAATTACAATCATATTGTTAAAAGAACAATTGAGAAAGTTTAGCCTGAGTTTCCTAACTATCTGCATGATTAGTTGTGGGATTCAGAGTGGAACAGAGATGGTGGTTGGAGAGAGCTCTCCAGCGCACTGGTCCATAGTGCTAAGAAGCCACAAGAGAAATTCTGCTTTTCATTAGTGGAAATTCCATCTGCAGATGTCCTGAGCTGGATTTGGTCCAGCCAAGGAGTGAATCTTGCAGTCTCTGCTGAGACCAGAGCTTGGCGTGTGTCTGGTCTGTCCAGACATTGTTTTGTGGTTCAGGGACCTGGCCTGAGATCATCCCCACGTGGACCTCAGCAGATCTACAGGGCTGTGCCTGGGAAACTTGGTGCTGCAGGATCTGTGCCATTGGGAAACCCACCCATACAAATTATTCTGTAACTGGAATTTCAGTCTGTTGGTGGAGATACTGGAAATGGTGGGTAGTTTTCAAATTTGGAAAGTAAGCAATTTTCCAAATAATGAAATCCTATGAGGAAGACAATCATGTTTTGTGACCTACTTTACTTAGATTTGCTTGTGACCTTTTCTAATTCTGGCTGATTTTGTTATTTAATGATTTGACCTTTGATTCTGTGAAGCCACGTTAGTGCTAAATGCAAAGCTTTAATAACTAGAACTGTTTGATAAGTGACCTTTATTACACAGCTATTTCTCTTTGCTAGAGAAATGGCACTGTTTTGCAAGTTCTAATTCACAATTTTAATTATCTTTTCTATTGTCTGTAAGCTTACACAGGAAATGGAAAGGTCAGACATTTCATTTTCCTTACTGATTAAAATATAAGTGTTCCTCAACAGTTACAATGTATCATTCAGGGAAAAGATAGGACAATTTGTCAGAACCATGCCCATCTGCTCTGCTGAGGACTTCTACATCCTTCTGATCAGCAACAAAATGAACAATTTTCTAGCAGCAATAATAGCTCGGCCCCTATGGTGTTTAGGGGTGAAATAAATGTCTAAGTACATGAAAAGAGAAGAAAAGGTGGATGGTTCTTAATGTTTTTATCTTTAGCTCATGTATCTATGATGCAAGTGAATGAATATCTTGTGAGAGGTAAACCTTGACCTGATGTTCTGGGTCCATAGGGGATAAGCAGTAACAGCACAGGTTTCTGTGCGGTCCTGCCAATCTGTATCAATCCCACTGCTGCTGGACCACCTCTGCAGATGAGAGGGCAGCCTGGACTGCCTGGCAGACCCATTTGGATTGTATGTGGATTCGTGTTTGTTACTGAAACCTTCCTCTTGTCTCTGACACTTATAAACCAACACCACAAACTGGTGGCCTGGCTCCTTATGGGGTTCAGTGACTGAATATCGATGTGTGGTTTCTCATATGTTGAGGGAGATATGATGCAAAAAGATTATGATTGATTATGGGTGATTCTAGAGTCAGTGGAATATCTGTCATGGGTGTCAGTCAGTCTCCTAACTCTGTCTGGCATGTCTATTGGGAAATACCCATATTGGGATGTGTAAAATCTCCCTACATTGTAAAAAATATTTATAGTGAGATAGAGCTGGGAGGAGGTTAGCCTCTGACTCTGTTCAAGAAGAGCAGATTATATGTTGACCTAGTGCAGGCATTCAGTATTATGAAAGCACTTTATAAATTGGAACAAGATAAATGAATCACAACAAAAGAGCTAGAAAACCAGGGAACACAGTTGCAGGAGTGAGTGTACTCAGTTTATTGAAGCAGAACAGTTGCACTCAGTGAATAGAAAATGTGCAATGCATTTCTAACTAAGGTCAGAAAATCAAACTATTCCAAATTTAAGAGAGCAGCTCCATTTTAATGGAGAAGGAAGAATTTAGTGAAGAAAGCAGCACTGAGGATGAGACAAATTTAAATGGGACCAGATTTTTTACCAAATTGGCTTTTCCTATCTAACAGTTTCATGTTCAGCATTTGTTAGTTTGAAAGTTCACCCTGAAAGCTATAAATTAATCTACTGAGACTGTAACAATTCACTTTGTGCTAGGATATGAGTTATGCCCGTGGATTTCTTTAGGTCACCCAGCCATGTCCTCATAATGTATCTTAGAGAGAATTTCTGTAAGTAAGCGGTAAACAGAAAGACTGCTGTGTTCAGCTGCATCTCCTGGGATTTCATCCCTGCTGTCAGAGAGCCATGCAGGACCACTCTCTAAAACTACAACAGGTATAAAAATTGCATGGTATTGTGTAAAGGAAACATTGACAATGCTTTTGCATTCAATCAGGAATCTTTAGCTACTGATGAAATGAGGAAAGAATGTTTTCCTGAGCCAGCCACATAGAGAAATCAAATCAATCACAATAGAGAAATCAAAGGTTTGAAATTGTGAGATTTACAGCAGAAGTCTTGCAGGATGCAAGTACAATAATTGTACTTAATTCAGTACAATATTTGTACCCAAAGATGAGATATTTTAGCTCTTACATTTTGGCTCTCTTCAGATGTTTGTCTCTTGTCCTTGCATTATTCCCGCTTATCAAATTCTCCCCTTATTATCAAAGAATTTGATGTTTTGTCAGCAACCACATCCTAAGGTTATAGTGGTCAAATGTAGGCAGGCTATTCATCCACATCAGCTAAATGAGGTGTGATTTTGAAGAGAAATAACCACAAGTCTGATCAGAAAAGCACCTAGCATCCTGTCAGAATAAATGTCCAAAGAACATGAAAGGAATTATTCCTAAAAAATATTAAACTGAGGTCACTGGCCCCCAGTTGCGAGCATGACAGAGGATCAAGTCTGTGACCATGCAAAAAATTGTAGGTTATCTCTGACCTGGATGTTCTTCTGTAGGGTTTTTTTTGATAGATCTAGTTTTCATTTGATTTCAGTTTCTAACTGAACTCTTTATACACACCAATTTAAATAGAAGGCATTTCCTTTTAGTCTGTAGGTACAAAAGAATCAAAAGACATTTACTCTTTATACTCTGACAAATGGAACATCAGATAGGTTCTTATATCTCTGTTAGATATTTTTTTTTCTATTTTCAATTCATACTGGAGTTATAGCACCCTAGAACATGGTCAGGAAGTACTGTCTTTGACTTCAGTTTTCTCAGTATTAAGTTCCTAGTTCAGGTGTCACCAGCCCATTTGCCTCTCATTTCCAAGGATTATAACTGGTCTCTGGAGAGAACAACACATTCCTCTGTCTACATCTCCTTTCCAACTGCAGCATTTTCATACCATTTCATTGCTTCTTAGAGTTATATTACCCATTCAACTTCTGTCACAAATTTGGGAACTATTCATTCAGACACAAACACAGTTAGTGTACAGTTAAATTTCCAGCATTACTTTTTCAGTAGTTTTTTTCCTATGGCTGACAACACCCCGTTAAAAGAGAATCCATTGATCAAAATACTGTTTTCTGCTGCTTCTTTATTTCCTTGTATTTTAGTGAAAAGAGTAACATTTAGAGGAGAAAAGGAATGATTATTCGTACAGTTGACTTTGCAAGGTAGGAACAAAGGCAAAGATTGGAACTGCCTGTTTTCACTGAAGAGGTTTGCATTCAGAGCTTTGTAGTGGTAGAGTTTCCAAGCAGCTCTGCCACATGGGGATTGTGGTTTTGTTTTTTTAAAGAGAAGCGTTGCTATTAATTTGTTGTACTGTACCTATCTTTCTTTTAACTGAATTTTCAGTCTTCATGTTTTACAGAATAAAACTTGCAATATATATTATTGTTTCCTGTCTTCCAGCCTCTACAACTTGACTGTGACCTTTGTGCCATTGTTTCAAACTCGGGACAGATGGCTGGGCAGAAGGTGGGTGCCGAAATAGACAAGTCCTCCTGCATATGGAGGATGAACAATGCTCCCACAAAGGGCTATGAGGAAGATGTTGGGAAGAGGACAACCATAAGAGTGGTGTCTCACACAAGTGTCCCTCTACTACTCAAGAATCCTGAATACTTTTTCAAAGAAACCAACACCACCGTTTACGTGATCTGGGGTCCTTTTCGAAACATGAGGAGGGATGGAAATGGCATTGTGTACAACATGCTGAAGAAAACTGTTGACAGCTACCCAACTGCCAAAATCTACGTGACAACAGAGAAGCGCATGAGTTACTGTGATGCAGTATTTAAGAAGGAGACAGGGAAAGACCGGTAAGTCTTAAACCTGAAGAACAAGTATCATTTTTGACAAAAGATACATGAGAAAAGTCCATGCGGGATGCCAGCTACTAGATGAGTCCCCAGATATGTTTTTAATGGATTGTTATATGGGTTTGACTGTTATAAGCACTTGATGAGGCAGCAGCTAGGCCCCATTTACCCCACCTACGCTACCTTCTGTTCGTTCCATTTCTGTTGGCTTGAATCCCAAAAATATTGGATATCTTCCTGAAATGTTTTCAAAGCTGTGTGTTGTTTTCAGCTCAATTTACTATTGATTAAATTGACATTTTATTTGAAGAGGATAATTCTACACAAACAGCATTTCCAAATGCACAACCTCAGGATAATTCTGGATATTGTATTTTCTTCTCCGTTGAGACTCACTGTAGCTTTTTGTCAAGCACCGACCTCAGGGTTATGCATTATTTCTGTTTCTTGGTGTAAATGGCTTATCAGAGATACTGGAATAGATTTAGGTTTTTACCAGAATTATGCTGAAATTCTGTTTTCCATGCCTGAGAATGTGTATTCTGCTCAAGTGGAGGCTGTAAGAAGTGAAAGTGTGAGGGCCACTGTTTTGGCTAGCATGTTCAAAGCGGAAACTGGATTTGTGGAAATGAGACCACAAATTTCAGGAATTTCTAACCAAGCTGAAAAAATTCATGTCATGTGTTTGGTATGGAAGAGCACCTGTCACGCACACACACTTGAGCTAGCTAGGAAGGAGCTTCCAGATCGCTGCTATGCCTTAATATTAATTTTTAAATTTGAGGTTGGGAAGGACTGTTGCTGTTCTGACCAAATTAAAGATACAGATATTCACAAACAGCTTAATGTAGTCTGAAATTTTGACTTAGCTTTTGAAGTAGAAAAGCGTATTATCTCAAACATACTTGTTTCACTATGTTATTAAACTGTTGGAATTTGGTGACAATTGATTTTTCCTGCTTTTCAAACTATTGAAACATAAGGAAGATCCTGCCCCTCAGCTTGTTCACCAAGTGCACGTATTGCTGCTGTGGTTCTGGAGTTGGAGGGAGCTCACACATCTTGTAAAGGTGTCAGGGTTATCATGGCTTCTTTAATTTAGCTGAACAAACTGATAATGGCTAATAAATACTGATAACTGATAAGAGGCTAATAAATACTCAAGATCCATTCTTCAAAAATGACCTTTAATAATCCAAGTCAACCTGTTTACATATTAATCAAGCTAAATATTATCATAGATACATTATTGCATTGCTGTATATAAATTTGTTTATGAGTCGGTCAGGTCACAGCAACTTTACAATACTTCATCAAAATCCTTATTGTGAGATCAGACCTTGATAAAATCTCCTGTTTTTCCTATGAAAAAAATCTCATCATTCAATGTCAAAGTATCCTTCTCTTCAACATGATCCATTAGTCTTTAGCAAATTAACACATCTCAAGTTTTTATAGTTATGCAATTAACACAATACAAATGCTTCTTTTCATGTCAATAACATTGAACTTCTCTCAGTGCTTATAACAAAATTCTTAAGCAGCCTAATGTCAAAGTGGCCCATGTTCCTTCTCCTTAAGTTTCTCATTACAAACAGCAGTAAATTTTTACGGGCCTGTCTTGTGACCCATTGCATTGTTTGTGCGTGTGCGTCCCTTAGACACCAAGGACAAAACCCACCACTTCCCACAGTGGCAACCAGGTAACATCTTTGTATCTACTGCAGCTTTCATTTTTAGTCCTACTTTTCCACATCAAATGCTTAGTGATGTTTTTAGCATCATCTAATGCTTTTGTCAGCCAGAAACAGGGGAAATGATTGATGCGTCACTAGCCAACACCTTCTGTATCTCAAGAACACATCCTGCAGTTCCCTAATAATCGGGGACTTCAGTTTGGAAACTGTTTCATTTTCTGTAACATCTTCAATTTGCAGGACCTGCCTTCTAGGGAGGGTCATGAGCCTGTTAGAGGTATATGGCATTTGTGGAAGCAGTAAATGGAGAGCACAAGAGATTTGTGGGTGATGAAAATACTTTCGCACATTGTGCCAGGCTATTATGATGCTGAGACAGACTCGGGTTCCTCAGCCAAATATTCCTTCAGTTCCTCAGAGAAACATCAACCCTTGCTTGGAATATTAGATTGAACAGAGGTACGGTTCGACATGTTTCCAGCAAAAATTCTGGAAGGAAACCAATTTCAACTCATATTTTAAAATGTACTGAGTGGAATGCAGCTACATCTATTTTAGTTTAATCCTAAAATACTGTCTTTCTGTGCAGTGTATGCCAGTAATGCATAGTAAGATTGCAACAGATTTCTAGTCTGTCGAGCCTTTAACGAGTTTTCTGTTTCTACTCTTTGATGTACAATCTTTTTAGGTAATTAGTGGGACTTTTCAGCAGTTTCATCCTTGTGGTGCTCAGGTTTTTAAAGGATGTTGTGAGAAGCAGCTAACAGGTATGTGCTGCAGTCACTTTTTTCTACTGCAGAAAAGATCTGGTCCTGCAGTGTTGATGTGGGAGCTTTATCCCTGACTATACTGGGTGCAGGTTCAAAACCCACAGCTTTGGTATTGACAAATGATTTATTACTGATGCATGGAAGAAACAAGAATTGCCTTTAAACAACTTCCAACCAACAATGTTTATTTTGTAAAGCATTTTTTAATTCTACAGCAGTACAAAATACCTTCTGATATGGGCTATCCACGTTGGGTAATTAACCTTGCATGAGTGTTAGGAATCTGGGGAACATATGTTCTTTCTGAGAGTCTTCGTTAGTGAAGCAGTTGAGTTCAAGGTGGTGAATGCTCATCCACTTTGAATAATTGTTGTACATAAATAATATTCATTACCAGACATTCACAATTTTTCATTAATGCATTTTAATTGGTACTTCCCTAAAGGGAGCATAAAGCTGGCAGCTTCTTCCAGTACTTCACTAATGTGCTGGTGTATTATATATATTGACTCAAGTGAAAGGATTTCAAGAAATATTAGATAATTACTAAATGTGGCATCTTTCTATGTACCTCAATCCAGATAAGTGGTTCTAAAGCCATCTATATCTTTGCCATGGAATACAAATATAATGCAATATGATATAATGACATTTAATTGGTAATAACAGAGAAAACTGTAGTCTTCATTAAAGCAGCAAAGCTAATTCTGGTCTGATAAAGTGCACTGAGCATCCCTAAATAGGTTTTAATTAGCTGGCACCAAAGCTGCACCACCCTTAGGGAGGGTAAAATTAATGAAAACTAGCAACAAATAGATCAATGCTACTGGATGTTCTCGCCTTAGGTGAAGGTGATGAGAAAGAAAGGAGTGTCTTTTAAGGATCATTTAGAAAACAGTCTGCGCTAAAAGTCACTTTCAACAAGCAATGCTAAAATAAATCTGTGCTAATATCACTGGAGCAGTCTAATGTTTTCTGGACTGCAGGCTCCATTTGTGTTTGTACTACAAGCATCTCAGGCTAACCCCTGAGAACTGGGCCTCTGAGCAGTGCCTGTGAGGGCCCAGCTCCACATCCCCTCTCAGGGCTGGCAGTGGGCTCAGAGCACTCCTGTTCCACTGCATGTTCGACGCACTGAGCCCCAGCAAACAGCCAGTGCTGATGTGCTGGTACTGCTCAAAGCACAGCTTAACTCTGTGGGTCTTTGTGGCCACTCTCTTTGTGAGTAACTACTGAAAAGAGCTCGCTGAGCTCTGCTGAAGAAATGTGTCCTGAGCTCCTAAAATTGCCAGTAAGAGATGTAAGATGATGCTCTGAAACCCAGCCAGTTTGGTAGTTGACTTTCCACATACACAGTCTGAACTCTGATGGTGCCCATCCCATACCCAATCAGTTCAATTGAACATGTTTTGGAGATCAACTACACACATGTGTCTTCAGGAGGCAGGTTCACTGAGCCACATTTGCAGTCGAATGACTGTTTCTGAAAGAATTCTGTCAATATCTTGGCCAGTTCTGAAGAAACTTAATTGCTTTTGTGCTTCTGTTCCAGAAGTTCTTCTCTGTTCGTGCCAGATGGTGCTATGTGTTAGGTTGTGAGAAAGCTGTTTTATCATTCAAGGCAGAAGGATGCATTATTCTGATTGCTGACTTCTGTATCAAGATTCAAAATTTGGGGTTGTGTTCAACCTGCCATTTTACTCAGTTCTGCTCACTAATTATTTATTACTTTGGTGATATACGAGATCTATATTATATCTCTGTCATTTAGAGCTAGCAAATTACATTCATCTAAAGTTTGGATTGACACTGTTAAGACAACTGCAGTCATCACAGCTTCACCTCAGCTAATATGTGGTTTTTCATGTGTCTGACTAATCTACATGAAGCTATAGTCTAGTAAAAATGTCATTGAAACGAATAAATGAAATTACATTCTCTGAGGTTCAAGTAGCTGCAAGTTCTATTACAAGTTTTATTGTTTGGTGATATTCTCTGTGAATTGAGGTAGTAAAGCTGTCAGTGTCCAGAACATCAGAGTTCTATTCTGTGTTTCTAGTTGTTGGCCTGAATTAAATATTATAGTAATATTGTCATTTTTGCACTTGTTTCCATATACGTATTGGTTTCTCTATCAAAGTTATTCAGAGGAAATATAAAATCTCAGCTGGTGTTGGTTAAAATTTGCAGAAAGCAGTTTTTCATAGGGAAGCTGTGAACCCTGACAGCTGGGCTGAGAGAGTTAAGTTTGGGCACTTGGGAAGTATGTCTTATCAGTGCTTTGTATTAAGGTGCTTTTTCAAAAAAAAAAAACCCAAAAAAACCACCAACTTTTGGAAGATGAGTAAAAGTTCATTTTATTTTGAATATAAATGAGCAGGGATAGGTGTCTTTAGGATATCAGTGTCTTTAAATTACAGAACTTTAGGGAGAAAAGGATGAAAAAACTGATTCAGACTGACTGATGGAATGTATAATGCCTGTTGGAACATTTTTAAGGACAAAGATTAATTGCAGTTTACATTTTGCTATAGTCTTTATCATGATGATGTAATATCTGCTGCTGCACCAATAAAGCCAGCAAAAGGTTCTCAGCTGCCTGTAAACATCTCAGTAACCCCAAAAATAGGTGTTTGGTATAGTGATCATTTTTCAAGTACTTGGCAATGGATCTTTCTTGAACCATTGTGTCGCACTTCCATTCTTTCTTTTGATAAAGTAATTCCTTCAAAAAATGCTAATGGATTTGTCCATCTTAATTCATAAAGGGTTTAAATAGTTTCATTGTCAGTCAAGACTGCTTTATTACCTGAAAAAACAAGGGTCTAAAGCATGAAACCTTAATGAAATAAATAGATTTTTCATTATAAAACACTTAAAACCTCAGCATCTATTGCTATTTGTGGTCAATCACCAGATGGTTAACAACTGTTTGGGGGTTTATATCCACTCTTCCATTTCCTGGTAAAACACCAGTTGTTCCTCAGTGTCCTACATTTATTCCCTGCAGCCCATTAGTAACTGCATTTATATTCTTTATGAAGATTTTCCTAATTAAGATGAACATTTTTCTCTATTAGGCAGATGGAACTCAATAGAAGAAGTCCATTCTTTATTAACATGCCAGTAAATGCTGCTCAAAGCACTGGCTCTTCTGTTAAGAAACACAGCTCCTACTACATTACACTAATTACACAGTAAAGTGAAACTTTATTAAAAAATATCAATATTAGCTATTATTTTATGATAAAGCTGTGGCTGCATATAGATTGGTGTGAGCTTAGAGACCTATTGATTCTGTAGTGGTTGCTGACTATAGCCATGGAGTTATTTCTTTTAAATTAATGATTAAAAGCATGGAATATATAATCAGGACCTACTCTATCATTGTGCATTTTCATATGTTCTTTGAATTTATCCATTCCTTTTAATTTATCACATCTTCTTTAAGTGCCACTGGATCTGTTTTCTGCTCCTGATTAACTGTATGTTAAATCTTTATACAGTGTTTGCCACAGTCCTGATTACATTCACACTTTTTCATCCTGTGCTTGAAATACTCCGCAGCTTTTATTGTTATGAGAGAATTGCTGACACCTCTCAGAAGGAACTGTACACATGGATGGGATTCTGGACTCGATCCTTGAGGGTCCCTTCCAACTTAGCATATCCTGTGATTCTGTGATTCTCACATCCCATGAACATCCACCTTTGGAAAGGATGATGTAAGTCACTGACTCCTGCTGGCAATCCTGGTAGCACCCTGGATTGCAGGGCTTCCAGTTTTGCTGCTGATGGTGAGGATATCTCATGGTTGCAAAGGAAAAAAGTCTTGGAGAGAAAAATCAGCAGAAGCATAGATTTTGAATTACGCTCTTGGTGTTCATCTTCCATAGTTCAATCGTTTTGACTTTTCAGATCACAGTGTGTAAAATAGACCTTGATGTTCCTAAAGGAGATTAAAATTTTGAAGGAAAAGATATAATTTTTTAAAAAATTAAAAATTAAAAAATATATATAAATTAATCTGTTCTTTAGAATTCAGCCTTGCTGCCAGCTGAAGTAGTTTTGAAGAACACAGAGTAATTACCATTGAAGTCCATACTTATTACCAGATGTCACAGGGCTTTTTTTTTCTAAGATATATTAAATAGAAGATAAATGTAATGTTTCTATTGCTTAAGTGTGATACCTGTTGGTTACTGGTAACTGTGGGGTTTCTAATGGAAGCTCCCTAAAAAGCACTGAGCTGTATTCACAGTGGTAAGTAAAAACCAATACTGCAA